>CM076571.1:697828303-697987960 GCA_034641835.2 Pinus albicaulis | reverse complement strand
GGTTTCCTAGAAATGTAATAGCCAAGGTTTGCCATCTTGAAGAGGAAACTTGTGCCCTACTCAGTTTTGAGTGTTGGGTGCAAATGCAAGTATTCAAGTGTGCTGCAAGTAGAAGGATTCAGTTGTGGAAGGAAATGCTTCTTCCATGATAGCAGATCCCTTTGTGAGCCTAACCTGACACAATAAGCTCTCTCTGGTGATAAGTGAAACTTGAACCTCTCCTTATATGGTAATAGATACCAAGGCTAGTGTGACCATTGGCTTCTGTCTCCTACAGGCAAGTTTTATGGGTTTGAACCTCTTGCAAACTAGATTCTCTTGATTTTTCTCTCATTTTTGGAGAGCACAATGTGGCTCTTTTCATTTTCTGGAAGAAGGTAACTTTGTCCCCTACACCACTGCATGAAAATGGAAGGAACACCATTCATTTAGGTTAGCATGGGAGCAATCCTTCCAACGAATGTTTTGGGTGAGTATGAGATTGGTGTCTCCATGCGATCAGTGTTGGAAATAGTGATTACAAGAGCCAGAGTTTTGAGATTATGGAAGTTTACCTCCAAGTTAATTGACCTGATTTTGGCAATGCCAGTAAGAAGTTGAATTTGGCCATAATGAAGTTCATCTAAGCTGTGCTCCTTGTGCCATGATAGGGCTGCCTTTCTCGGCCAACTTCCAATCTTTCCTATCGCAAGAATTTTGGTCTGTACTTGTATTCTTTTTATGATTTATATTCATGAGAAGTTGTGGGGTAATTTTTTTGTGATTTATTGCCTGGTGATAACCAAACTATTTACTCAATGCTCTTATGCTTCAAGTTTTGTTTTTCTTTGTATATTGCCCAACTTTAGCAGCTTTCTAATGGGGCCATTAATACATTAATTAGTTCACTAAATATTTAGGCCTTCCACTAGGCTTCTATTCTCACTATCATGCACTGCTACCATATTTTCCTGTTTGAAAACATGAAAATGTAATTTATTGTGTTTTTGGGGCTTTCACCTTTTGGCGATGTTTCCAAATTTTTCCACTAGCAGGGAGAATTAACAAGTTGGTCAAACAAGGTTGGTGATAACAATTTTTTATTCCCCTACCATCAGGGAACCTTGAAAAATTGGTCAAGCAAGGGTTCCCCTCAGAGTGTGGTATGTTCGCCCCTATGAAACAACGAGGCCATCATGACCTTTGAGTCTGGCAAGAAACAACATTTGCCATTATAGTGATGAACAATATTCCAGGAGGGTTTGCACTTGTGCTCATATTTACTGCATTTTTAATACACAATGTTAAGAATATACTTTTCTTCTCCTCACAGGGTTCCTATTTTTTGGTTTTGTGCTTGTTTCAGCCATATTCAAGTCTCTTTTATATGAAGCCTGTGGGAGGATGGTGAATCCAATTTTTATATCAGTGGGGTTTACTCTGTTCTAGGAATTGGCAAATTTTCCAAGAAGTAGTAGAAAGCATTCTGAAAGGTTACCCTATTCATCCGATATTAGTGGACTCTTCTATCACTCAAATGGAAACAGAACATTCCAATACAAATCCTTCAATTCGTTCTACATTGATGGAAATGATAACCAATGAGCTCCACAAAGTAAATACCAAAGGCCGATTCAAGCACAGAAAAAGAACAATCAAAGATTTTTCACTGAAAAACTCTGATGAAGAGGACCTGGGAGCCTCTCAGGTATTTAACCTGAGATGGTGAAGGTGTTATCCTGGCGAATTGCAGACACCAGCAATGGAAGGGATACCTAACAATCCGGTCTCCAGGGATTCGAGTTGTGATACTCTTGAGCATTTCGATGACCTGAGAAATCACAAAGAGGCAGATATGGAGGGGAATATGTCAAAGGCCATGGATGTGGGACCTGTCAACGTCAAATGTTGTAATGATCAAAATGAACAGAAGGCCACCATTGAATCAGTTCATGAGATCTCACACCCACAAGCACCAGATCTTGAGGTCATGCAACCCATAAAACATGAATATGACTCAATGGCTACAAATGCTACAGATGTGAAACTTAAGCTCACTCTAAGCTCTCAAGGGTTTGCTACACATGCTGCTGAAAAATATCACACAAATTTACACTGGAATAGTTGCATGGAGCATTCAGATGACCCTACTAAAAAGACATACTGTTCAATCAAGGGTTCCCATCAATGTGCAGTATGTTCACCCATATGAAACAGCAGGGCCATGATGACCTTTGAGTATGGAAAGAAACATCATTTGCTATTACAGTGATGAATAATATCCCACCTATTGATATGTGCTGGGTGCTTGACACTTCCAGTATTCATGAAGCATCTCTGATAATTTCCTTTTTCCCCGATTCCATTCGTAATCCAAATTAGATACTATAGTTCTTTTACTAAAATTACTTAATGTCATGGATATATGAAAGCCCTTTTACTGTTTCCCTTTTGAAAATTTTCTCATATATTTCCCAGCTGTGTTATGTTTATATTCTAATTTTCCTAATACAATAAGTTGATTTATTAAAGAAAAAAGAAATCTAATATTCAGAGCAATGTTTTTATATACGATAGAGCCTAATGGTGCGAAAAATTATCCAAATTATTTTATAACTAAAATGAATTCATTGCGATCCAAAAAATTTCTTGTAACAGGTACAAATTCCGCGAAAGAGACCATACAAACAGAGAAATTCATAGATTACAGAACAAGAATTATGGAGAGAGAAGATATCACGCTTTTGAAGAGAGAACATGCACAAATTGAACAAAATAGATGAATTCAATGGGGAAAAAACCAGTGTTCAAACCCCTGATAGTGTGGAAAAGAATAACTAAATAAGATTGCTAAAATTAAGTGAAAATATTGAAAAAATAGCTCTTTACATATCTGTATGATTGTCGATAACAACAGCCTCAAATAGCCCTATAAAACTGTGCTCTCCCACCTTCTCCTCCAACTTCAATGTGGGCTTGTGCTGCACATTCCATTTTTCCCTCCTTTTTTTGGTTTATATCTGTTTTTCCCTCCTCATTTTTGGTTTATCTGTGATCTTACTTTTGGTTTTCTTTACCGCGTATAAAAATAATCAAAACCCTTGATTAGCGCATATGAAATGACCATATGAAATGATCCTTTAGGTGTAATGAATATAAAATATATTTCTTAACCCAAAGATGTACTACATATAGGATAAATAGATAGTTCTTAACCAAAATGTGAAAAAATGCTTCTTATATATAATTTTATATTTGCATACTAAGATCACAACCCACGGGCGCAAGAATTCTTCTCATATATAACTTTACATGTGCATAATAAGATCAGTACCCACTGCTTACATTTGACGTCTAGGATTCCATTGTTATTCATGAGTTTAATTGTTTCTTTGATGGTTGAAATAACATCGTTTGTTATAAATAACATTTGCATACTAAGATCACCACCCATTGCTTACATTCCATGTCAAGGATTCCATTGTTACTCATGAGTTTAATTCTTTCTTTGATGGTTGAAATAACACCGTGTGTTATAAATATGTTATGGAAATGATAAATTTCTTGTATGCATTCTTAAACCTAAATACAGCTCTCAAGACACATGTTGTGTTTCAAAGTTTCATCATTGCCCCTTAACATCACATTTGGATGGTTCTCATTGCTACTTTTTATGATCACATAATACACTTTGAATAAAAAAAAAGTTGTATTACATTTGGCATCATACAGTTCTATTATAATGGTTCTTGAATGCTAAGGTGATTGCATTATCTCAAGCAACTGTATTGATAGTTCCGAGTATTGTTATTTCTTGAGTTACTCTAAAGCTTTGCACTACTATATTTGGTATGCTAACCTTTCGTATCATGGTCATTTAATGTTTATTATTAGATTGATGCAAATTTTGACATCATAATCTTGTTAACTAGAAATATGGGTGAATTATAGAGTGTTATCAATGATATGTTTGTTAACCAAGCCACATAATTAGGAAATATGCAAAGTCAAATACCAAAAACATAACAAAAGCAGGAGAAGTTAGCTATCAATCATGAAATGATTTCCTATCAAAGCACATATCAGTGAAAAGAGAAGCTAGTGTGCACTTCACTCTTGGTTTTGTAATGTTTATTCATTCCAAAAAATCCACCATAAAACAACCTTGTCATAGTAAGCATGTTCCACATTGTACTACAATGTGACACATTTTTTATTTTTTGTAGACTACATGCGCTAGACACGCAAGGGAGGGATGTCATGTGACAACTCCCCCTCTGTATTCTTAATCTATGTTACTCACAAAATTACAAGAGAGTAATCATATGTGGTGTAATGGAGGGATGAGGTGCAGCATTCGGCTCCAATCTCAGTGTTCAAAGGTCGAAGGTTTCTTGGCTCATTGCAGACTTTGCCTATTGCAATACAATCTTTACACAACTTTGAATCTCATACCATTTACATATCACAGACTTCGCTCAGAGGTGCGGATCAACCTTAACAAAGTATTTTGAAAACCAAATAATCCCTAGGAGTCTCGCCACATTAGGTTCACATATGCATCAAAATGCACGTTTAGGCTTGTCGAACTCGGCCTACTAGAATAATGATACAAAGATTTATAGAGAGAGAGAGAGAGCTCAGAATAAAAACACAGAATCAAATGCCCAAATGGCGATACATTTTCCTTATTTATAGGGTTTCAAGAGAGCTTCAAGCATCTTCTCGAAATATGACATGTTTGCATAAATTGTACAAACTATAGATCTCAAATCTAACTTTTCCATAGATTTTTTGAAATGTGGGTAAAATCCCACCAAAAGAGAAGTGCTATTAGTTTCATATATTCCTCCAGAAAGTTAACCTAAGATTTTACTTCAAAGGACAGACCCCTCCCCGTAGTCATTTAAATTGTCCTGAAAAACTAATTTCATACTTGGGATAGGAAATTTTAGTAAGTTTAGGTATAATTTAAGAGGTTTTTTGATTTTTAAGGCCTCCTAGTCATTAGGAAAGTTAAGTCTTATGATTAGGATTACTTGTGGCATCTTATGTATTTTCCAAAATCCAATACACGAAGGCGAATATGTGGAGGACATTTGGGGGAAATGTGATTGTCCATAAAATGTAGATCAGATTTGGGGATCTTGTAGTTCTTTTTCTTGGAACCTACTAGTTCTTAGAGGTTGTATTTTAAGTGGTTAGCAGGAAAAATCATAGTATTCCCAAGAATATTAGTGTTGGAGCACATATGGTTTGGGAGAAAGGATAAGGGGTTCTGGGAGTTAAGGGGTTTAAGGGTTTAGGAGCAAGGGGTTAAGGGTAAAGGGTAAAGGGTCAGGGATTGTGGGGTTTAGGGGTTATGGGTTTGAGGTATAGGGGGTTTAAGGGTTAGAGGTTAATGGCCTAGTGGTTAAGGGATTTAGGGGTTAACGATTAACCATCAAGGGCTTACATGCCTTGGGACTTAGGGGTTAAGTTCCTTAGGGTTATGGTATTTAGGTGTCAGCGGGTTAAGGGGTTATGGGTTAATGAGTTTAGGGGTTGGGGGTTATGGGTTAAGGGACAAGGTTTAAGAGTATATCGGATTAGGGTTGATGGGGTTCAAGGATTCTAAGCTAGTGGTTATGGGTTAAGGGGTTAATGGCTTTAGGTTTAAGGGATCGAGAGGTTAATTTGTTATGATTTATGGGTTTAGGGATTAAGGGATTGTGGCTTTGGGGTTAAACAGATAGGTACTTTAGTGATTATGGGTTAAGTTTGTATGGGTTGTGATAATGTGGCCCCTAATCCCCTTGTCACAACTATTGGGGGTTCCCTTGTCAATTTCTCTCATTGCCTCACCTATAGGTCCCCTAGCCCCTATGCCATAAGGCTGTAAGGCTCCTTCTCATTCTCTAATGTTAGGATTATAGATCTCAGTAAACCATGCTCGAACCTCTCACTTCTATGCATCCATGCTACCCTTGTGTCCCCTTTCCCCTTTTAATACACCAAAAGATCCCCCTCCCCCAAAATTCATGAGAATTGAACATTTTTAGGCGATCATTTAACAATAGCTTCACAACTACTACATTTATAATAGTGTATTAGAGTTATTAGATGTCATTTCATTGAGCTACAGTGATAGATGAGAGCTATGCATATCTCACTAAAGGTGTATCGAGAGGCTATTAGTCTATTGGCTATATAATTTGACTCTTTTCATTTGTAACTAAGTGAAATGGAAAAGATGTGGAGACAATCTCCATTCTTCTTCTTTCACTGAGCCATGTAAAATAAATGAAGAAAATAGTCTCAACCACTTGGAGAAGGAAATTTGAGAACAATAATTAGCATGAACAAACAAAGAATCCAATGAGTTAAGCTTAGAGGGGTCTCCCTTTGTAAACAAGCATCCATAAGCTTGTTAGAATTAGTATGAATCTTTACTAGAAGTTGAGTAGTCTTCACATCACCAACCACATCCAATAGAAAGGTACCAACCCCTACAATAAAAATGATGTCTCCAAATAAGGTGTAGTTAATACCAATAGTTAATATGTATCATCTTCATTAGATATCATGTTGCTAAGAATGAAGTGTATGGATTAGAGTTAAAGTTGTTATTTTAGTTTGTTGTCTTTTAGAGTACGAATCTTTTTGGTCTACTATGCTAAGGTAGTTTTGCTTTCATATATTCAAGGAATATATCAGGAAGTCTGGAAACACCCTGTCAATGGATCACCTTTCTTTGTGTGGGAAGAAAAGCTGAGGAGAGTGAAGAGGGCCCTCAAAAGCTGGGCTAAAGCCCTCCCTTCTTTGATCGAGTCAAGGCTGGTTTCCCAGGCCTGTTTGTAGAGTCTCCAAATTTTATCTAAATAGATAAGGCTAGGAAAATATCCCAATCACATGAGTTCTAGTATATTCTCATTAAATATTTTATCTAAATGTCCATAGCCCAACGTTGTTAAAGCGAAACTTCAAAACTGAGAGATGCTCTAAAAATTCTACCTAAACAGTTGGTTCGAGAAAAAAGTTCCCAATTCCCCCCATTCCATCCTGTTTTCAAAAAATATTTCATCTAAACACTATGACCAAAGCTCCTAAACCCAAATTCCATAAGTTTAAAAACACACACCAAATTCTATCTAAAAATACATGGCTAAAAAAATCTCCCAATCACCATAATTCTATTATGTTTTTATACCATATTTCAGCTAAACATCCGTGAGCCAAAGTAGTTAAAGAAAAAATCTTCAAATTCAGATACCTAGTGAAAATTTTGTCTTAACAGACAGGGCTAGAAAAATCTCCCAGTCACCGCAATTTATATTGTTTTCATAAGATGTTGCATATGAGAAGCTATTCCTCGAAGTTTTTAAACTTGATCTATAAAAATTTAGAAATAGAGCAGCCTCCCTTTAGCAACCCTTACTCAAAACACTAACTAGACCTACTTTAGGACTACATCTCTCCTAGCCTCCTTGATAAAATGAGCTCCTTCTCACTTGATTTTCTTGCCTTCATACAAAGGCCTCCTTAAATAACTTTTCCTAGCTAGGCCTCTTCAAAATGATCTAGAAATTATGAATTTTATCTACTTAGACCTTAGGAAATATTATTTTTCGTATTTAATTTTCTTTTATATTTTAAACCTCATCTCGGTTCCAAATCCCTTTCTCTTGGGTTATTTTCCCACAAAACATTTATTGGTGATCAAAATCACACAAACCCATCTGACTAGGCTTTTAAAGTACCTCCCAAGCTACAAAATTTAACAACATTGCCTAGTTGTAGAAATCGTAACTTGGTCAAGAACCTATAGTCAAGCAAGGACTTGGTTGGGTTCCCAAGTTGAAAATTAAGTAAAGGTAGTTGTGAGGGCATGATAACTAGGAAGGGTTAGGGAATGCCAAGGAATGAAAAGGCGTTGTAACACATGCTAGAAAATTTCAATGCATGTTGAGGAGTGTTAAGGAGTGTCGAGGTATCACAAAGGAGAACTAGTTCAAAATGCATGGAAATGAACAAATAAGAGTTTGTTCCAGGGAGTCTCAGTGAATTCATGTGTGCCAAGGATGAAGTGAGGGGTTAGAAAAAGTTCATAATAGGATTTGTAAGCGACTAGGCTATGATTGCGATAAGGGGCTTTATTAGACTCATGTACTTCACAATATCACAAGGTGACTGATCACTGATTATATTGTTCATAGACTGAAAATATTATTCTATGGCTATCATTTATTTTCAGAGAAGAAAGGGAGACCCTCACTGTCAAAGAGTAGCAAATGAATCAATTTACCTTATAGTTCAATGGAAAGGAGAAAAATTGTTGCTGACAAGGTGTGATGGGGATCAAACTTCATTTCTTCCCTCATTCCATTTCATTTCATTCACCCTCTTTGCCCACCTCATTTCCTCCATATTCTCCCATGCTCTGAAACCCATTCCCTGCCTTACTTCTCTTCCATTTCATCTTCCATTTTGTAATATACGTTAACTTACCTTTCTTCTGCCTTTATTCTTTACCCTTCCACCTTTACTGTTTGATTTCTTTTTATTCCCCGATCACGATCAAAGTGGGGCCCTCATCACATTTCGTAGACTTTACGTATTTGGAATTAGAACTAAACTTTAAATAATGTGATCGTCGATTTGCGATATTGCATCGCACGGTTTTACCTTGTGAACACCCGTAATCTATTTTATTTAGTTTGCGATGTGATAAGTCGGCCCCACCTCAAAATCTCCACCCCATTACACAGCCATTGCAATACATTTTTATATCATATAAAAATTCATAACACTGACCCCTTAAAAACCTTCCGCAGATTCATAACACTCTGCCAATTGCCAGTGGGCCCCTCTTCTCCACACTTCGAAAATTTTAGGAGTTAACCCTGCAGCTTATAAATAAAACTTAAGAATTGTGATGTGTGCCTACAATTCAGTCCCACTTCTTCCCTGGCATGTCACTCATCTCCTCCCCCGTGTAGCACACTTCACAGATTTTAGAGTTTACATATTCCGTGCTTATAACTAAATGCTACGAATTGTGATGTGCGCTACAGTCTGGTCCCACATACCCTCCAGGTCATTTACCCTCCATGTCACCTCCCCATCGCATCGCATCACCGATCGTATTCTCTATAAACTAAAATGTAAAGGTTGCGAAGTGCGCAGATGCAATGCCACTTCATAACTAAATTCTACAAAATTTCAGGTCCAAGTGAACAAGTTGTCACTATTTTTTGTGTGTTTAATAGGTCAATTCAAGACTACGAGGTTTATATCTCATTTCATGAATAAATAGGCTAAAATACCTGACAAGAAGCAAAGGCTTTCCACCTCATCACGCCATCGTCATCTTTAAATCCGATGGCCTACGTTTCATTCTGACCCCCCTTTACCATCCTTACTTTATCCTTATAGGGGGGGTCCAAAACGAATGACCCCCACTTTATATTACCACCCCCCCTTTCTATTACTACTTACCACTTCAGAAGGGTCCGAAATACCACTTTTCTCTTGCAAAATCGTTTTCCCCAAATGAAAAACCATTTTTTAGCCATTTTTACCTGTTCGTTTTTTAGCGAGATTCCAGGCAGATGGGAACTAATTTTGATAAAATGAGAGAATTTTTTATTCAGTACGGGCTGAAGAAAAAATACCTCTCCCATATTTTGCACAAGAGTCTTCAGTTGGGATAATCGAAAGCCATCTCTCAACCCTATTTTTCATATTTCCTTTTTTCTGTGTTGGTCATGATTTTGTGGCGACTGTTGCGGAGAGCTGGAGATGAACTTTGAAAATAAGAGAGAGTTTTTTTATCATGATGGGGTAAAGAACAATAACCTCTCTCATATTTTTCATAGGTGTCACTGTTGGGGAGAAAAAAATGTCTGAGTTGACCCCTATTTTCAGCAGTTTCGCCCATTTTTAATAGCATGACAAACATCCCACGATTTTCAGGAATTTGTTTTTTTGATGATGTTTCTTAGATGTGAACAAGGATAATATATTTTGGCAATATTTTTCCATCAAAATAGTGTCGGATAGTATGAAAGTAGAAAAGCAAAGCAATCGGTGCCGCACTGGAGTTAATGATCCAGCCAAGACAATACAAGAAAGGTTGGGCCAAACATCAATTTTGTCTCATGTTGTATTTTCAGAATTTTAAAAGCCCAATTTCATTCACCTTATAATTCACAAAGGGTCATCAAAGTTAATACAGCCAACGGTGGCTGACATATTCACCTCGTCATAACCTTGCATGGCCATACTTGTCCATTTTCTGCTTAAATTGTAATCAATGAAAGTTTTTCAGGGTAGATTCTGGAAAACCGACTTATTTTTTAGTTAAATACCACAAGAATTCTCATTATAAAAGGTTGGATATTTTAGCACATGTATTGTAAGAACTACTATTGAAGAACTTTAATTTTTAGAGCTGGACATCAAAAATCAAAGACCGTTTACTGGATTCTTGAGTTGTGTCAAAATGGTGATGTGTTTCATCTTTGTTTATTTAATGTTTCCATCGTTTTCTCTACTGTGTATCTGCTCATTTAACTGCAAATAAGAAATTTTAGATTAAGATTCACTGTCAAAGCGCCTCAATTTTGTCTGCATTTACAACCTAAATGTTTTCTGCTGAAGTCTGATTAAATAATTCTTAACTTCTCTTTAGTCACTACCGAACCTTACGGTTTCTTTCACCTCATAATTCATATAGCTCTTAAAATCCATTTAGCATAGTTAACTTTCCCTGTGATTTTCTCTTGATTTTTATGTGCCATTCTAGCCTTTGAATCCATCGCCCAATGGAATATCTTCTGCAATCCTATCTATCGAACCACACAATCAATCAAAAAAACAACCCCCATCACTGTAACTAGCCTAATATCAATATGTATAAACAAAAATTTAAATCGATTTAAATCATAAAACAGAGAGAGCCCTCTCTGAGTCTAGGAAGGCTAGGTCGTGGACTCCAAAGTGGTTTGATGTTGTTCTTTATAGTTTATTTTTTCCAATCTTCTAAATTATAGAGTGAAAACAGGCTTGACAAAGCAATTTTAAACAAAGGGAGACTTTGTGTTGGGCAGAACACTATTTTTCGTTTATCTATTATTTTTATATGACATGTGGCACACTTTGGCTGAATGCTCATGTTTTAAAATATTTTATACAATTCAATATTGTACATTTTTATGTATAAGTTTTAGGGAACTCGACTTGTGCTGATCTATATCTTATGTTTCTTGTGTATCCTATGGTTCTTGCAAACTCTCTATTAATGCTCTACTGTTTATATGAACTAGACATACATGTGAAATATTTCCTATGTAAGCTATGTTTCTTAGTTTTTTTATGGCCATGGCTAGATGTGATCCTTGTCTTGGTAAGTTCTTAAGTGGGAAAATTTCAGCTTTGACATGACTGGCCTAAGATGAGGTAGAGGAAGTTCTTAGGTGAACAAGGTAAAATCTACTTGTAGTAGGTGCAATTGATCAAGTTGATACGGCTGAAGCAGACCAATGTCACATGAACTGGAGTAGCTAAGGACTTTATTAGGTTCCCAAGTCATTAAAAAATGTAAGGATATTTGTGAGGGCATGAGTTCCAAGGCATGCTAGTGAATGCTAAAATGTGCCAAATAGTTTGAAGGCATGTAAAATATGCTAATATGTGTCAAGTGCTAAGGCATGCCAATATCTGCAATGGTGTGACAATACATGCGAAGGAATATCAAGGAAACAAAAAGGAGAAACAAGTTAAAATACAAGGAAATGAACACATCATAGGGTTAATAACTCATCAATTTACATTTTCCAAGAGGGGCACGCTATGCACACCAAAAGTAGGTGGAGATGAGTTTCAAGTACCAAATGTTAGTGAATTCTAAGTGCAAATCATCCTCTATTACTTCTCTTCTACTTTCAAATAACTGATCTCAAATAACTTTAATATTAAACCATGCCAAATCATATAGAAGCATCTTAATGAATGTTAAACATGATAATGATCATGGCCTCTCTAGGACTACATGTCTCTTTTCCCCCTTATCAAATGAGCTCCTTCTCACTTGATCTTATTTCCTTCATCCTAAGGACTCCTTAAATAGTTTTTCCTAGACCTCTTAGGAACACTCTAGAACTTACAGGTTTTATCCACTTAGAACTTTGGAAATATTAATTTTCCTTTTTAATTTTCTTTTAGATTTTAAACCACATATTTGGTCCAAAATCCCTTTGCTTTGCTTCTATTCCCACAAAGCCTTTTGTGACCAAACTCACACAAAGCCATCTCACTAGGCTTGTGGAGTACCTCCCAAGCTACACAATTCAACAATATAGTCTAGTTGTAGTAACTATAACTTGGTCAAGATCTTGTAGTCCAGTGAGGACTTGGTTGGGTTCCCAAGTCGAAAATTAAGTAAGGGTAGTTGTGAGGGCATGATATCTAGGGATGGTCAGGGCATGAAAAGGAATGAAAAGGCATGCTAACACGTGTTGTACAATGTCAATGCATGCTAAACTAGAGTGTTAGGGAGTGTTGGGGCATATCAACGAATAACTAGGTCAAAATGCATGGCAAGGAACAAATAAGAGTGTGTGCAAGGGAGTGTAAGTGAATTCAAATGTGCTAAAGACGAAGTGTGTTAGGAGAAGTTTAGAATAGGATTTATAGGAGGTAAGCCTACGGTTGTTATAAGGGGCTCAACATAGAATTTTTAGACAAAGGGAGATCACTTTGTGCTAGGCACTGCATTGTTTTTCCTTTATTTATTTTTTTTATATGAGATGTGGCACACTTTGGCTACATGCTCATGTTTTAAACTATTCTAGATAATTGCATATTGTACATTTTTGTGTATAAGTTTTGGGGCACACAACTTGTGTCACCTTATATCTTGTGTGCCTTGTGAATCTTGTGGTTCTTGCAAACTATCAGTTAATGTTCTTTTGTTTATATGAACTAAACATACATGTGAATTATTGTTTGTGTAAGCTATGTTGCTTAGTTATTTTATGGCCATGGCTAGATCATGTGATCCTTGTCTTCGTAAATAGTTAAGTGGTACAAGTTGAGATTGGATATGAGTGGCATAAGATGAGTTATAGGAAGTTCTTACCTGAACAAGGCACAATCTACTTGTAGTAGGTGCAATTGTTCAAGTTGTTGAGGTTGAAGCAGGCCAATGTTTTCACATGAACTACAGTAGCTAGGGACTTGATTAGGTTCCCAAGTTGTGAAAAAATGAAAAGTCTAGTTGTGAGGACATGAGCGCGAAGGCGTTCTAGGGAATGCTAAGATGTGCCAAATAGTGCGAAGGCATGTCGAACATGATAATATGTGCCAATTGATAAGGCATGGAAAGATGTTCCAGGGTGTGTCGATGCGTGCCAAGGACCGTCAAGGAAAAAAAAGGGAGAAAAAAGTTAAACTACAAGGAAATGAACACATAAGAGGTTTAATTAGTCATCAATTTACCTTTTATAAGAGGGGCATGCTAGGCACACCAACACTAGGTGCCAATAGGTGCCAAGTGCAAAGTCTTAGTGCATTCTAAGTGCCAAGTCTTCCTTTGTTGCTTCTCATCTACTTTCCAAAAATTGATCTAAAATAAATTAAACCATGCCAAATCATACCAAGTAACCTCAACGTGTTCCATACATGCTAAGAATTTCCAAGCACTAACACGTGCCAAGTGCCAATATGTGTCAAGGATTGTTATGCATGCTATGAAGTGGAATGGCATGTTGAATACTGTTAAGGTCTGCTAGAGAGTGCTAATGCATGTTTATGATTGTTAAGGAGTAATAGGACAAAACATTAAGGGAGAACTAGGTCAAAATTCATGGAATTTAATGAATATGAGGAACGTGTGTGAGGGACTGGTGTTAATGAGTGCTAGCTATCATGCCAAGGAAGGAGTGACAAGATATGCTAAGCATTGGTAAGGCATGCTATGGAATATCAAGGCATGTAATGAAGTGCCAAAGTGTGCTAGGGAGTTCCAGGGTGTGCTAATTATATGTTCCAAATAGTGCCAAGATATGCCAATACATGCCAAGTGCTAAGGATTTTCAGGGTGCCAGGGTATGTCAATATGTGTCAAGAAGTGTCAAGGCAACAAAAGGAATAACCAAGCTAAAATGTAAGGAAATGAACACATAAAAGGGTTAATAAGTCAAGACTTTATCTTTTTCAAAAGGGGCATGCTAGTCACACTAATAATAGGTCCCAATACATGCCAACTGGCATTGTGTTCCAAGTGCTAATGTATGTCAATACATTCAACCAAGGTGTTCCAAGGCATTGTAGGGACTACATGCATGCTAAAACATGCTAGGAGAGTTCCATGTGGTGCTAGCGCATGCCACCATGTGCGTGGACGTCAGTGTAATGACAAGATTTTATAGGTACAAATATGTTCCAAGACATGCGAGGTGCTAAGAAATGTTAGTGTGTGACAAATCATTAATTTAAGGTGTGCCTGAATTGTTGAGGAGTGTTAGGTCTTTCTCATTAATATAATTGTCAGAGCATGATTTTGTATTTAATAATATATTTCCTATACACACTAGTGGAATTTTATCTAAAGGGAATTTGATAGATAATAAACTTAATAGATATGAATCATGTGTTGACTCTTAGGAAAACTCTATTCAACTAGTAATTACTTGAGGGAAATGATACACACTAATTACTTCTTAAAAAATTGATTGATTATAACCACTATGGCCTTGGAAATATCATAAAAAATACTCCACAATAATGGCCTTAAATCGTTATATTTAAAAAAAAAAATATTAACAAGCATATAGCGTCATCAAAAACTCATTGGAATGATCAATGGTGACAAAAATTTTCTAACCATCACCAAAAGTAACAAAAAGAGCATTGGTGAGGGTCATTAAAATTTTGTCACTAGAAGTGTCACCAAATAGGGAATTAGTGATGGGCCTTTAACGACCCTCAGCAAAAGTGTCATTGAAAATGGCTTTGGTGATGAACCTTAAAGGACCATCACTATTTACACTTACAGTGATGATTTTTTAAGGACCGTCACCATATGTGACATTGGTGATGGACCTTAAAGGTCCATCACAAGCATGACCCTCACCAATGTCCTTTTTTCTTGCGGTGATGTAGACTGAATTGTGACCCTATCATGCCTTCTAGGATGGTTAGAGGCATGGTTCCCTCACTCTTGAGATGTTATTTAGATTATGAGGACAATGTACATCTATTTACATGTTTATTTGATCCTGAGAAATAGAGGGTGCTATCCAACAATGTAATTGACGATGGAGTTGTGTTCGGTTTTTTCTGGATTTGTTATTTCCATTGAGAGCGTCAATGGATTAATGTTTTTCTAACATGTTTCCACATTGTTTGTAAAGATTTATACAAAATGGGAAAGAAAATGGCTTGGTAGATTATCATGGTCCTTCCTATGCAAGTCCTTAAAGAGAAGATCATATTTTCTTGTAAGTGTTTATTTTGCTCTAAAATACATGGGATAATAGGGATATTGATTGGATTAGAAAAATATATTTACATATTATTATTTAAATTAATGGACGAGAGGAAACGAACTCAGAAGATCCATATTATACCACCCACTAACAAAACAAACACTTACGCTCGCGGGCTAGTGATTCCTTATGATGTGACGTGTAAGTATTTTAGAGAAGCAATGCTTCGATCTTGGTATTAATAGTGTTTTATCATTTTCTGTATGTATTGAAATTTCAAGATTTATTATGAATTATTTCTTTCTCATATGGCTTGGTGGATAGAAGAGGACATCATGGAATCAAATGAAGATCCTCATTTGTGAAAAATAGGGGCTGCAATCACATTTCATTACAAAAGTTATTATTCCAAGCCCTGGGATAACAATATTAACATATAACATATATAAACATGAAGAAGAGGAAATTTACATGACTGATTTTAGGACCACGTATGAGCACTATGAGTTTGTTGTCATTACATTCTGTTTGACTAATTCCACTACTAATTTTATGTGCTTGATGAATATTGTATTGCATCCTTATCTGGACAAGTTTTTTATTGTATTCATTGATGATATATTGATATATTAATATATTAAAATAATGAGGAACACCATGTCGAAAATTTAGCATGAGTATTGATATTATTAAGATAACATCAAATGTATTCCTATCTTAACACATGCAGTTTCTTTTAGACATAGTTAGATTACATGGAACATGTTGTTTCCAAGGAAGGCATAATAATGGGTTCAAAAAAGATAAGGGTTATCATGGAGTGGAAAGTTCATAAGAATGTGTATGATGTTAGATCATTTAGGGGATTATTATTTTACTACAGGAGGTTAATTAGGAACTTCTCACACATTTAATATCCTATTACATAACTGCAATGAAATAAATTTGAATAGATAGAGGAATGTGCAACTAGATTTGAGAAGTTGAAGTAGTCGTTGAAAAATGCTACAGTTCTTAATATTGCAAATCAAGATAAAGAGTTAGTGGTCTGTAAATACTCCTACAAGAGAGTACTTTGTGGAGTCCTCATGCAAGAGGGACATGTGGTGTGTTATGAGTCGAGTTAACTAAATGAGCATGACTAGAATTATGTTACACATGATCCTTATTTGGTAGCTATTATTCATGTCTTGAAGATGTGGAGGAATTATCTTCTTGGAAGGAGGTTTCTATTGATGCAAAATCATAGTGGGTTCATAATCTATTTGACCAATCGAATTTAAATGCAAGGTAGGCTAGGTGGTTGTCTACAATCAACGATTTTGACTTTGAGATTAGATAAATTAAGGGTAAAGAGAATAGGGTTCCATACACTCTAATTATGAGAGTGCAGATGAACCATGTTGTAGCTATGAGATCATATGGGATAGATTTATAGGCTTAGATATAGCAAGAAGGACAATAGGATGATAGGTACAAGGAGCTTAGGCACATGTTACAACATGGTACATGTGATCAGGAAGTGGGCTATCATCTCACAATAGATGGTTTGGTGAGATTCAGAGACAGGATCTATGACCAGGTGACGATGGGCCCAAGAGGATTATCTCGAGGTAGTTGAATGTCAATCCATACTCAGGTAACCCAAGATATCTGAAGACATTGACAATAGTGAATAGGTTCTACTACTAGCCAAATATGAAAAAGGAAGCGAAAATTTTTGTGGCTAGATGTTTGAACTGTTAGTAGGTTAAAGTAGAGTGTAAGAATCCAAGTGGGTTACTTCATCCTATTTTGATTCCATAATGGAAATGGGAGGTCGTTTCTATGTATTTCAATACAGGTCTTCTGAGGATATCGAGGGAGCATGATTTTATCATGGTTATGGTCAATAGGTTTAGAAAATAAGCTCACTTCATTCCATTGAATACTACTTATTGAGGTAGAGAGGTGGCATAGGTCTTCATCAAGGAGATTATGAGATTGCATGGTGTTCTAGAGAAGATTTTGTCAGACAGGGATTCTAAGTTCACTTCCAAGTTTTGTAAAGAGTTGTTTGCAATTTTTTGAGAGAGTTAGCCTTTAGTACAAGTTATCATCTAAAAATAGTTGGATAGATAGAGAGGGTCAACAGGATTATGTAGGATAAGCCAAGTATGTATGTCATGCAATAGTAGAGGAGATGAGACGATTACCTTTCATTGGTTGATTTTTCTTACAATGATGGTTATCAGGAGTCACTGAGGATGAGTCTATTTGAGGAAATTTATAGGCAAATTTATAATACCCCCATCGGTTGGATTGATCGAGTGAACAGGGTGTTGATAGGACCAGACATGTTGGTAGAAATGGAACATGAAATGAAGGTTATAAAGAAGAATCTAAAGGCACCGCAGGACATAGGAAATAGTTATGTAGACCACGAGAGGGAATTTAATGAGTTTGGGGTTGGGGAGCATGTGCATTTGCGCATCACTCCCAAGAGGAGCTCCTGAACGATTGGATCATGTACCATGTTGGTGACACAGTATTAAGGGAATTTTGAGATGCTTGAGAGGATTCGACCAGTGGCCTAAAAACCTGCACTCCCTTCGAAAGGGAATTATATGATGTTATGCATGTTTCATTGCTTAATATATATGTAAAGTATGTTGATAATATCATTGATTGGTCTATATTACATGTGGAGCAATAAGAATAATTCCAACTAGAACCATATTGCATATTGTAGAAAAAACAACTCATGCTTCAGAATAAAGAAATCGAGTAGATTAAAGTGAATTGGAAGCACTTTAGTCCCGACGAAGGTACATTAGAGATGGTTGATCAGATGTGGGCTATGTATCCTTCATTGTTTATTGGTGGAGGAAAATGGATTTTTGGTATTTGTAGATATTTATGTATGATTTTTATTGTAAATAACACAATGAGATGTGTTATAAAGCTCCAATAAGTGGTATGTTTGTTATTTTTTCATGTTTTTCATGATGGTTTTTCTCATGAGAAGATTCTTCATTGTAAATACTACAACGAGTTGGGTTATAAAGCTGCATGGGAAGTATGTTTTGGTTTTCAAAGGGTTTGATGGTTGTAGGTGTCATAAAACACTAAGGATGATGCTCCCATAAGGGGCAGGGTTTTGTAACAACCCTGAGTTAAAATTTCATGTAATAAAGTTAATAAAGGAAAAAAAAGACCAAGTTCATGGGACACTTATTCCAAGTTGAACGTTGGGAAAAGCATTCTAGTGGGAATCACTTGTTGTGTATTATGGCTAAGGGGAAATATCAATGGCAACAGAAAAGAATTTGAAAAGAAAAAAAATCATTATGGTATTTTATTTATGAAAATAAAGGAAAACAAGAGAAAAGGGCGGTGAAAGGAAACGGGTTGCATATGAGGACGAAATTGAAGTAAAATTAAGGAAAATGAAGATTTTAGAGGAATAAATAACAAAAAGACATCATGGCATCAATTTGGAGCCTTTTTCAGTTTTATTTTGGAATTATTCTCATTGAGGAGAAGAGCACTAAGAGGAGAAGGAAAGCAAGAAAGTAAAGGAAGGACACGAAAAGCAAAGGAAAGTGATGATCAAGCAGTTTGGTGGGAATACTTATAGGTAACATGTTGCACATGTATTATTTCCTAGATAGTTTTTGCATGCATGGTATTTTCATGTGTTTATTTGGTTCATTTGATCTAATTGGATTGGGTTTTGCTGGGTTTCGACAATGGTTTTTAGCCTTACCTTGCCATTTCTGGATATCCATGGTGTGATGGGATTCTTTATCGGTTGAGCTTTGGTTTCCCAGAAGGTTTTGGATCCGGGTGAGGTTTTCTCAAGAAAATATCAAGGGTTGGTGGTGGAGATGATTTTATTTGGGAAAACCTCAAAAGGTGGGTGGAGATAGGAAAATTCCTCAAGCGATGGTGAAGGAACTTTTAGGCATCCAAGCTTGATTTTGTTTAGTCATCTAGGACTAGTCTAGGTGAGATCATGACATTGCGAGGGTGGAGGTGGTTTAACCTTTGGATTCCCTTGGTTTTCTATGTTTGGTTTCATCACATGATATCCCACATTCATGCTTTGAATATGGCACAAGGGTGATTGGCTGAAAGAAAGTATGGTTTAGCGAATCTATGGACGGGTGGTTCGTAGAAGTCCCTAACTTTGTTGAGTTTTACATATGGTTAATAAGAGCTAAGCTCCTCTTGTTTTTTATGAGTAATTAGATTAGATATTCTGTGGCTTTAATGGTTGTTATATCATTGTTATATATGTGGTTATAAACATGGTTTTATGATAGATTTAAGTATTGATCTTATCAAATTTTAATTAATGAATGTATGGTTAATAAATGCATGGCCTACATGAAATTATGCCATCTATTCTAAGAAGGAACTGTTAATTTTCTGTAATGTTCAGATAAGATTCAAACCCCTATGTTGAGATATGCATTCATAACATGTAGATTATATGTTTACTATGTGTTTGATGAAATGCTTGTCCTAGCTGGGAGAGGTCAAGTCAAGTCCTTGTTCAAGTTTTTGGTTTATAAGCTTTCTTTCTATGGTATTCAACATTTTTCTAAGGTTCATTGATTTTTGGGAAGAGGTCTCAGTCCTAGCCCTAAAAACAAGGCTTAGAATTCATGGTCACTAGCACAAAATTCACAGGAAAAGTCCACAATCGCTCAAAATCATGCCTATGGGAGCTACGAGAGGGTTACATTCACTTTTATGCCTTGTCAAGGGAGAAATTGAGGCTCTAGTTTAGTGAAAAAGAGAATTGACTAAGGGGTTGAACACTTGAAGGGGTTGGGTAGCTCCTCGAGGTCCTTTACCACTTGAGGGAAGTCAGTAAGGTATTAATTTTTTGAATCCATTTCCTTAAGGTAATATAGGAGGTTGAGTCTTATCATAGTGACTTTCATCTTACATCGAGAAAACTGGTGAATGTGGGTAAATGTAGGAGGATGTGGTTACATAGTCAATGTTTCTCTTCCTTCTAGCTAAAACTTGATTCCATAAGTTTGTAATAGCCACTTAAAAGTTAAATAGAAAAGTCTCTATACATGAATATTGGTGGCCAAAATGAAAAGGTACAAGGTTTATGGAGTATGATCATTGCAACATGTTTTCCCACTTTGAATTCAGGTTGTAGAAGCATCCTATAATTTTTGAATTATGTCATTAATAAGATGTTGATCTATTTCGAGTAGAAAGATGCTACTTTTATTGTTGCATTGGTATTATTTTCTATTATTTATCAAGAAAATATTTAAATAGATTAATTTGCCACTACCCACTAGGATATACAACCACAACTATAGTTTGTTGGAAACTTCCAGCTAGAAAGCCCCAACCTTCCATTAATTTCTTGTTGGCCACTACCAATAAGGATTCATACTCCTATATTAGTAAGGCACCAATTTTAAGAGACCCCAACCTCTACAACCTATATAAGGTCCTTGTTTAAAAATTTTCATACTAGGCCCAAGATGATGTGCTCAACATGCAAAAGAAAAAGAATATATAAAGTATGCAAATTAATCTTTGAAACTATATTGATCAATTATACAGATATACAAGAAGCATTATTATGCATTTTAGCTCTCTCTAACTCATACTCCTCTTCCAATACTTTCATAATACATTTATATTATTTTTTGTGATCAAAATTATTAATTACATTCCATAGCCCATGATTATTATATCAACTAAAATAAATTATTTGACCATTTAGGTTCTAAGAGAAAATTCCATGGGAAAAACTCTTGTTAATTTCCCATGGTTTTTCCTTTTTTCTCTCAACATTAAACAACGCATAGCAAAATACCTGGAACCAATCAAACATATGCATAATCAAACATCTGCAACCAATCAAAAAAATACGACAAGGTTGAAATCAATGGAAACCAAACTCTAACACTACTGATTCAACCCCCTTGCTCAGTAGTGATCTAATTTCCAACAACTGGTATTAGAGCCAAGGGTCACAAGTTCAAATCACACCCAGATCACGCTAGAGGGCATATTGTTGGAAACCGGATAAACCAATGCTCATCACGGGTTTCACCACATGTTCTTAACTGCCTCTAGTGGATGCATTAACTATGGTTACACGTCCACTTACTAAAACTTGTGGGTTTTAGTCTAATGACATTCATGATTCCAACAATATATATAATTTTTTTTGTTATTAATATTCTTTAAAATGTTACATGTTATATATACACATACACACAAACAATATGATTAATATTTTTAAAAATATACAAGTCATCTTTATATTAAACATTGCAAGAAGTACGAATCTCTCTCAGACCTGAAATTAGAAAAAACCTATTAATGGAATAGAAAGTCTCTCTCTCTGTCCATATGTATATAGTAAAATTTTACCTCATAAGAATATTGAAATATTTTATTTTTTACTCACATTAAAATTTTTCAGTTAGTAACATTTTTTAAATATTATATATCAACTCCATATTAAAAATGTAATATCATCTTTTTTATAATGAAAACTGAAAATATAGCTCCAATGGTTAGCTCAATTGGTCGAGTTCCCGTCACTAAAGGGTGAAAATGCGAAAATGGGAAATAGTTTTTTGAAATTTAGGTTTTATGGTTAACAATTATTGGGAGGACTAATACCAATAGAAAAATTTGTGAAAAATTAGTACGGATTGCATGTAATACTATACAAGTGTCTATCTAAAAGAAAATTAGAGAAAATTGATTACTAACTAGGAAAATATTGACAGATACCTAAAAAATAAAATGTCAAAAAATAAGGAAAAGTGTTACCCAAATTCACTTTTTCATCCTAAAGCACCTCACTAATGGGAGATTATGAGGTTAATTCTCCTGGAAACCCTCGAGGTTAGACTTTGCTAATAAGTCAAATGGATGTGATCCCCTCGACTTGATCTTCATGCATATTTCCTTCAAAAATAAAAACCCCATGAAATATAAAGAAATTATTAATTTGAATTCCTTTATTTTTCTCTATATAAATTTGATATATAATTTCTTAATGTATCTTCAATTTTTATCAATGTGGGTCATCTCAGAAGAATGTATAATGCGTACTTATTTCATGTGGAATTTAATTCTACATCCAATGAAGGTCAATAATTGAAATTTGAGTAAACCTATAAAGATATAAGCCAAAAATACAATTAAAAAAATGGGTTTCTTCTTTTATCTCTAAAATATTCACTTGTATCTTTTTTTAAATTTAAAATATTTTGATTGGTTTACATATTATGCGCACGAAAATTTCATGGGCCCTTTTAGGCTGATATTTATTCTAATGGGAATTTACATTCTCCTAATTGCATACTTGATTGAATGTTGACTTTCTTTAGGGACTCGTCTAGAGAGGAAAGTGAGTCATATCTGTGGTCAGGATTTGAGATACCACGTGGTTTCAAATTTCTGCTTCATCTTTGTGAGAAAGGATTTATTCAAACATTTACTTAGTATTCATCAGACAATCGCTAATAAGATGTTTGTCTCTAAAGGAGACTTGTTCATAATCTAGAGACTCCTTCCAGACATTATCCTAATAGTAAATACCTAGGGAGGCTCAAAGAGTTTGTGGTATATTCATATAAACACAAATACTTTGACAAATTTGTTGATGAAAATGGTTTGATATACGATTATGCTATTTTATGGAAATATTTTATTTATTTGAGAAAATATTTTTTTAATATATTTGTGTTTTAAAAATTACATATTAGCTTAACATAAAATGAATCGCAACATATAATATCAATAGTATTATTTTTTCATGCTAATTTTAACTCCATATTAGGTAGTGAAGGATTTATATATCTCCCTCATACTAAAAGGTAATTTATTTCATTTTATATTATATGTCTTTATCAATCTATAACAAGTTGATGCAAAATTAAGGTGAAAATTGAACTATACTTTTAGGGCCTGCAATGATTTCTTGGTTTTTAGTATTTTTAAATTTTTTAAATGTAACTACTATTTTATTATTTTTAGTTACAAAATTATGTAATAACATTTCCCTCATAGTAGAGCCCCATTAAAGGTAGGGCCAATGGGTAAAGTTTTGCTACTAGAAGAGGTAGTGTAAGCAAGGGAGGTCTAATTGGTCCATTATGCTACAAAGGAAAGACCAACCCAGATGATACATCAGTGGCATTGAATATTTTTTTATTCTCTCTCAATTTATGTACATTATTCTCTTATACATCATAAGAAAAAACATTTTTTTAGGCAATTGTTGTAATATTATGTAATCTTGTTACAAAAAAATCAACTCCATAGTAGGCTTGTTATAATTATTTATTTAATTCAAATGCATCAAAATTTTCTATCTTGTTGATTATTATTTGAATATTCTAAGCCCGAGGACTTCCTCAATTGGTCGAGTTCCGATAGATAAAGCATCTCGCTAATGAGAGGTCATAAGGTCAATTCTCCTCGAGACCCTTAGGGTTAGTATTTACTAATTAAGCGAGTGGGATGTCATCCCTTTTGGTGGACAACCTCAGGGTTAGGCTTTGCTAATTAAGTCTGTGGTATGAGATCCCCTCGGGTGGGGACACTCAATGTTAGGGTTTGCTAAAAATGTGTAACAAGTAGAATGTTTATTAACACTTGCTAGTGATGAAGCTTGTAGGTGTTGTTGAACCATGGAATTCATCTGCCAATAAATTTCTTGCATTTCATGTGTCAATAAAATTCTTGCGTGTTGTTAATTTTTTTTGATGTTTCACATGTTTTCTTTCTTACTAGACGTGTTGGTGTTTCTCTTCTATAGAACAATCTCCGGTAAAACAGCCTTGAGGAACAACAAGTTGCAAGTGAGTTTGACTATAGTTTGAAGCAACCTTACAAAGACTCTTGGCCTCCATGTTCTTCATCTTTTTTTTTAAATAGCTAATCATGGTCATACTCTCATGGGAAAATTATTATCTTTTATGAAAATCATAACATGTGGCCTATTGCTTTTAATGTTAAGATTATATGTTATATAATGCTTTGAATTTTCTTTATCTTTCTTTACAATTCTTTAAAAATGTTGCCAAGGCATATTTAAAACCATTTAAAATTATATGAATAACAATAGTTTTAAAGAAGAGTTTTTTTCATATATATATTTTATAGTCAATAGCTTATTTATTAGTAATTATTTTCAAATTCATAATAACTTTTTCATCTTTTATTTATTATCATAAATCATTTTTAAAATTTAATTATTATAATTTTTTATATCAATATTAAAAATAATAATTATATTAAAATATAGATTATTTACAATTAGTAATCAATGAACACAAATTATAAATCATTGAGAAACTCAAAATCTTGTAAAACACTTCACGGAACTAAAATGAACTCAAAAGCGTGTAATACAGTTTCCAAAACTAAAACTTATGTACTTGAACAGACTAAAAACGATTTCAGAATATTAGGGAAACAAAACATTGTTAGACACCGTGATCAAGCTAAACTTCAAGTAGTTGAACATGCTCATTTCTAGGACTACAGAATGTTAAGAAGAAATGAGAATACTTTAGAAAATTTCCCATTTTCATCGAGTGATTGTATTATATTTTTCGAATATTGTGTGAACAAAATATGCAAATTCTTGTTACGATTTAATGAGAAAATAAAGGTGACGACAAAGTCGGTACCATGTGAAATAGATGGTATATGCGTTTCTTTTAATATTTTTTTTGTGATGCAATTTTTCAACTACTGTCTTTACAAGGTTTATATGTTGTTAACAATAGTTGATAGAATTTCCGTTTTGACCAGCTGGCAATATCTTCATGTATATTGCAGAGAATAAACTAACTCGAGTTGAAAACACATCGTGGCATTATGTAACACGCAAAGGCATGTATGACAGAGAGGTTAGATTATAGGTGTGAAGTCAGGCTAATTGTGGGGTTTGTGGTGTCTAAGTGAAACGGAATGATGTTGCTTCACAGGTCGGGTACATATAAAATGGGTCAAAAATACTATCCCACAGGTAATGCGTGTCCAACAGAATCATTGCATAGAAGTTTCTTATTTCACAAGAAGAGTGTGTCACCAATAATTAACCCTAAATAAACAGTACACGCATATACTCTGAGAATCACTTAACTGTACAAATTCACATGTCATGCGTGACCAAGAGAACATCCACAAATAATTTTGTAATTTGACAGCCTTACCAAAAATTCATTAAATAAGACAGGCGGAGATAGAATTCCGCGAGTTAACTTCTCCACCAGTTTCGTTTTTATCTTCTTGTATGGTTTACGCAGATGTCTACTTGATTCGATTATGGTGGAATTGTTTCAGAGCCAAATGAGACACGGTAATGGATTATTGATGCTGAATTGGCGGTAGTCACTCAAATGGATTATTGATACTGAATTGGCGGTACTTACTCTTTTTGATGTAGCGAATTATTTCATGGCCCTGCAGTAATGGAAAGGTCCATACAACTGAATTCTCCTACCATTTGAGGTCGACTCTCAAGAGAGGGTAAGAAACTTTAATTTTTTAAATCCACAACACAAACGTTCTCTGTGGCATACGCTCACTCTTTGTGGTCAACGATATATATTTATAGCCACCCTTTTTGGAGAGGGCAACAGCGCTAGTAGCAAACTTCCAAAGCATGTGGAAATGGTACGCTCCAATCAAGCTTAAATGTTTTTGATCACTTGCAGAACCGGATTTTGACTGGGCATAAACTGCAAACAAAAAATGGGTGTACCACGACCAAGTATATGTCTTCTGTGCTGGAGAGGAACTGACTACATTAACCAAATGTTTCTGAACTGCCCACACGCTACAACCATGTGGGAGGGTGTCATGGACTATTATAATATCTCATCTAATGGCTCCTATTCTAAGCTCACTTTACTGTTACATGCTCTTATTCTAAACTCATTTTACTGTTACATGCATGGAAAAGGACAGGAAATGCAGAGTTTTATCACTTTTTATGTTATGGATAACAATGTCATCAGTTTTTAACAGTACGACATTGATGCATATATTGACATCAATAAGACGATTGCCTATTTCAACTAAAGTCCGAGTTGATCAGACTTGCAAAAGATAAAGAGTGTTTTTAGACCGAAGGAAATCTGTCAAACCTTCCTTTGAGGGATTCTTTGATGGAGCCAGTGCGAAAAAGGTCATGTGGGTGTGGTGGTATCATTTATTTGGAAAAGAAGATATGTTATCATTTCTGGTGAGAAGGGTAAAGGAACAAACAATAAAGAATACATTATAGTCTTATGGATGGCCCGGAACATTGCTTGATGGTTGGGTATAGATCAGATGAAAATCTATGGGGATGCAAAAGAAATCATTTAATGGGTGAAGGGATACAATGACTTCAGTTCATCTATTCTAGAAGTATTTGTATAAAGAACATAATAAAACAGCGGATTTACTCTCAAAAAAAGATATAGGTAAGGAAATTGGTGAGAATTTCTTCAATACACATGTTCATGGATGGGTGATAAATGCAAGTATCTTAAGTTATTCATGAACCAGAGGAACAGAATGAAGCACTCGAAGCAGGAAGTTGAGGTTCAAATAAGGTTTTATTATGTGATGTAAATTATGTTTCTCAAGAAAAAGCCCTCATTTTAAACACAATCTGTTTAATATAATTCTTTGTAGCAGATAAGTTTGAAGATTGTTGTACTACATTTTATTTAATATAAGAAATAGTTTTTTTTTTTCCGTGGAATAAAAATAAATAAATAAATATTCTTATTTGTGCACAGTATTGGTTAGAACACAAAACAATTTACTTGTCTTGTGGGAGCGAAAAAGTTGATTTAATTAATTATTTTTAACTTATTTAAATAATATTATTAAGAATGGTTTAATACAAATTAATTTAATAAATTCGAAAAAACTATTCAATATAATTTTTTTATAAAATTTAAACTTCTATGTTTAATTGAATTTCAATATAATTATATCTTATTAATTCCATCGATAATTTTGATTTGACTTAAATCTCATTAAAACAATTAAATCTCAGTCAACGGTCATCTTACGTATAACAAATGTTGATTTAATAAAATGTGAGGATCATAATTTTGATTTAAATTCACTACCACGATTAGACCAAGGACTTGGTGGCTGAGTGCGGCAGTTGAGGAGCGGAAATCCTGGATCATGCCCGCCTGTCGGCAAGATTGACAACGTGGCAGTTGAGCAACGGTCTTCCTCCTCTTCCTACAGTACATATTATCGGTTAGCTTTTGCAATTACGACCTTGCTTTTGAATGTGGATTTGTATTTTATTATTTTTAAGTAAGTATATTTTATTAACTCCTCACTAAAATTTGTATTATATACTTTTTAAAAATTAATATTAATATAAAGAATAATAATATTTATAATTAATGCTATTATAATAATATTTTTGCAAAAGCAAATATCTAATATATTTTAAAGAAATAAGGATTGAACTTTCAATGCAGAATTACAAATAACAAATATTTCAATTTACCAATTAGTAAAACTTAAATTTCCCTTGTTTATTTATATAAGTGTTTTCTAGACACAATTCATTATTGTATTTATGAAGTAGCATAGATCCATGCTAAGTACGGATCTAACATGAGCCTAGAGGGATCACATTTCTTCTCATACAAAATTCCTTAGAAGGTAAAATACAATGTGTTATTTTTCATCATTTAAATTATATTTTTGAATGTTAAATAGACTATATATAGAACCAAATAAACAAATAAGCTTTTTTACCATAAAAAATAAACAAACTTCCTTAGAAGGTAAAATACAATGTGTTATTTTTCATCCTTTAAATTATATTTTTGAATGTTAAATAGACTATATATAAAACCAAATAAACGTTTTTACCATAAAAAAATAAACGAACAGAAGGACAAACTTACACATCCTCTTGTCCTAGTAGAATGAGCCTCTCTACATAATCACAAATATTCTTTTTTCTTACGTGCTTGTTTTATTTTGAAAAACAATTTTCAAAATTTAAATTTAATTATCACTCAATAAGAGGTGGATGGTAAGATTTAACTTCCACATATTATTCAAATTTTTTATAATATTGGTACATGAGATTTATCTAAAAATAGTTATACCTTTTTCTACCCCTTTAATTAAATTAATTAGTTAAAAAAATCATATCAATAAGTGTCATATAAAATGACTTTTTGTATTTTAGGCATGTGGTTAAACACACATGTCTAAAATCTCAATAGAGTTAGCCTTTAATCACAAGGTGGAATAGAGAGAGGGGTCTGAGTTTCACTCAGAATCCAACAACACATGATTATTCTGAGTGAAACTCAGACCCCTCTCTCTATTCCACCTTGTGCCTAAAGGCTAACTCTATTGTATTTTAGGCATGTGGTTAAACACACATGTCTAAAATCACAATAGAGTTAGCCTTTAGTCACAAGGTGGAATAGAGAGAGGGGTCTGTGTTTCACTCAGAATAATCATGTGTTGTTAGTGATGTAGTTCTAATAAAAATATTGCTGAGGTGCTTGAAAGAAAATACAATAGAGTTTTCACTAGTTCTTCGAGAGTGGAAATTAGCCTCCATTCAACAACTTGGATTTGGCGTCTTGAATAGGGTAGTTATGGGATTCCCGAAGGTATTTTTGGATGAAAATGTTGATTATTATGGGAAAATTGTAGAGAGAACATAGATATGAGGTTGATGTTTTATGTTTTGGAATATGAAGAAAATAGTTGGTGCACGAGTTCAAATTTCTATTGTAGTTGGAAAGGTTGCAATAGATGGCCATGATTTAAAAACCTTCGATCATACTGAACATGTAGGTATGATCCTTTTAAAGTTTTTTGGAGAAAATACTATACCATACCCCATTGGATATGTTTCTACAAACTGAGTTGGTGACCAATTCAGTGGGGATGATTATTCTTATGTTCTCTTTGATTCTTCTGGAGAGGACTACGATGTTTTAAGAAGGTATGCAAAAAATGTTTTATTCTTTGCTGGGAGGCAACCTATAAAGAGCATCCAGATACTATTGGTGGTACACTCAAGAGTGGTATTCGAGAAGTTATCTAAAGAATTGACATCCTAGAAAACAAGGAAGACTACATGGCAGAGGTCTAGGTTATGGTTGTTGTAGAAAGGCACTTTGATAGTGAACGAAGTGAAGTGAGGGACATGGTGAATATGCTTGATGTGGGAGATATTTCCAGTGTTATTTCAAATGGATCTCTTAATGGGAAAAAAATACTTTTAGAAAATATGTTTAATTCGAGATATGTTTGGAAATGCAAAGAAAATAACTAGGTGTCTATGTTTACCAAAGAAGATGGTGTAGCTACATGCTGTTATTATGAAGGCTTTTGTTGGCACAAGAGAAAGGATCAAAATTTTCAACATACATATACTGGTATGTAAATGCATTTTCCCGAAAAATATTTCATGTACATATAATGGATTTGAAATCAATTATCAAGGATTACTTTTTCATTTCATTTTTGAAGGAGATTGTAATACTATAAGTTTATTTCAAATTTCACTAGTGGCATTTCATTATTTATAGATAAATAAATCATGTGTCTCTTTAGAATTTATTATGGATTGATTTTCTTATAATCAACTTAAATGAAAGTGTTGGTTGGTTATCTTATGACATTAAATTGCTCTCATTCTCTCTCCATAAATTTCCAATTTCTAATTGAGGTCTTACTTCATATTCAACTAATATGGTGTGTGAATTTAGGAAATTTTGATTCATTGTCTCTATATTATTAAAGTTTCAAAGTGTAATGAAGCCTCATGTGCACTATTATTATAAGTCTTTTTTTAGTTTGTACTTGGTTACTGTATATTAGAGTAACAGGTCAAAATTTAATATAATTGTAATTTTACTTGGTTCTTGATTTGCAAATGACATTGAAGGGTCCCAAGATACATAAATTGGATCCAACTGGAACATTTGGATTAGAGATAGAAATTTATTAGTTAATAAATTGAAATATTCTTCAGTCAAATGGTTGTGGAAGGTTTTATGAAAGGTTGGAATCCAACAGTCACACCATTGTATTATAAATGTACATCTATGCTGATAATAAGATATCTAATGATTATATTTCTGTTGTGTGTATTTATAATACCTGTGTTTAACACGGTATCAGAGCGAGTATGTCCCTAACCTGCAAAATCTTGTTTGAGCCACTAGTTTTTACAGTCTTTTATGAGCATGTCAGTCCTACACCTCCTTTGAATTAGTTTTCTTGCCATTATCTCTCTTTCATTGTTCCCACAGTGTGCTCATTTTCCACTATAATGTATCTTTATACCTCTCTCACATCTGCCATTTCCCGTGCAAATTTTGTTGTAGCTTCTTTTCTGGGCACTACTTTTGGTTGTACGTTATTATTGAGTAGTTTTCTCAAGGATGTACCTCTCGTATACACTGATTTATGTGGTCCAATCCCTTATTGTTGCTCTTAGCCTATCGGCCCTCACTTCCGCAGTCGACTAGTAAGTAGCCTCGAGACTCTCCAGGAGCTTCATAACCTTTCATTACCCGGCCATTCATCCACACCATCCAAATTTTGAGAATTTTGCTCCAATATAGATAAATGTGGAGTGGCTGATTACTTTGCCCAAAATTAATTTGCTACTGCTCTGCACACCAAATTCACCTTGCTTTGTCTGCAACCTTGAGAGCTTCGTGAAATAAGGACGAGAGCAGAAAACAGAATGCAGAATGATATTAAAAAGGTTCCAAGCGGCATAGGGCAATGGTTCTGCTGACTTCCTCGATGAGTATCATATATTCCATATTGAGTTTTATGGCAGAATATTATGGTAATGGCCTCAGCGGATTGCAGGAATTAGTTTAGCTCTTGTATTTATGCTTGATCATTTGCATCATTTCTACTTTAACCACTCGATGGTAATGAAAGATGATAATTGGCCTGTAGTAGCATCACATGACTATTATTCCAATGTCAATGTTAGTCTTTCCAAAGACTATAAAGGTTAACAGTGATACCTACCTGTTAAACACGTCTCATTAATCCGAGTGGTTTAGAGCAGCATTTGGAACGACAAAACCTCAGGTTCCACCTCCAATGGTCCTCTACCCTCCACCCTCTCGGACACACTGCACCCGCTGCCCTCCCTTGGTGCTCGGACTTTCAGTTTCCCACCTTCGTGTTGCTCCGCCACCTCCCGTGGCCCTCTACTCTCCCTCTATTTGGATCCTGGGTGCCATTAACCTCACTCCAAACCCCTCACCTCACCTCCACATAGCATCCATCACCCTCTCTTTGCCTATGCATACACTTCTCCCCTAATCCCTCCACCTGCTGCTCCCCTCCTGTCCACACCATGCTCTTACCTTTGCCTCCTCCCTTCTCCTCCAGACCTTCACATATGTTGTAATATATACCATAACACGATAATATACCACAGTTATATATCAACCTCCCTTATTGCATTTGGGCCACATTCAACACTGTCTATACATTGATTGTTCTATATTATTTTTTTGACTGTCGAAAGGCCTTATAGAACTGGTTGGTGTGTTGGTGAATTCATATTTTATGTTGAACGTTGAGGTATATACATGTGCATTGGTTTATTTTTATGCATTGGTGAATGGAACATATGTTTTAAGGGCCATTATATGTATATGTTGGAGATTGTATAATTTGCGGTATCCTTTTCAAATACTATGTGGTATGGTGGCTCTTCTCTTTGGATCAAAGTATGACAAATAAAAAATTAAAATTGCGCTGGAATTTCCTATGCATCGAATGGTACGATAAAAATTGATATAATTTTTGTTGATAAGCTAAACCTCGTGGTAACACTGGAAGTAGTTCGAGGAAATGTCATCTATGGAATGAGACAATTTGGGATAAGAGAGTATTTTTGTTCCAAATGAGTTGTTTCCTGCACTTTATATAAAAGTAGTCCTTTGTAAAGGAGAGAAGACATTTGTATTGAATTCCTCCACATTGGTTGTTGTTGTTGCATTTGTTGTGAAATGGATCAAATGGGTAATATATTAGAATTATTGAATACTTTAACACATGCCAATGTTGATGGGATGGTAAACATCAAAAAAGACACTCTCTTTGACATTCAAACCTACCTACATAATGCACAAGAACAAATGGAGTTTTTGCAGCTTGAATCTTAGTTACAACAAGAGGAGTTACAAAAGCATAGTCATCATTCTGAACCTATTTCTGTTCAGAGCATTGAAAGAGAATCCCGTAAGCAGCAAGCCAGTAATGTTGTGGTTGATTCACATTCAATGTCTAGTATAAGAGCAGATTTGCATGTAGAAGCAAACATCCCGCCTGCACCTCCCAAGCCCATCATTATACCTTGGGAAGAGGTTGTCCATAACAAGCACATAATAGGTATTGGATATGACAAGGAGTTGTCCTTTCATATTCTGGACTACTCCAAGCTCCTTCAATTTCACAGTGCAAGGTTTATTTATGATATTTCACCTTCAGCAGTTTCAAGTCCTGCTCCTCTTCCATAACAACAAAAATAAATTTTAAAATGCCAACACTGTGATCGAGTTGGCCATATGAAATATCATTGTTTCGATCTTCACCCATGCAATCACTGTGGTCAGCACACCCACTCTTCACACAGATGTTTCAGAAACAATCCTCCTACTAGAACACAGATTCATCTTGGATGGATCGCTTCTTGGAAATGGGCATAAATAACCAAGAAGATGTTTAACTTGAATGTTAGAACTTGTTCTCAAATATTGAACAATCTTGCAGTTGAGTTTTAACCGTCATCTCACCTTGTACCTGACAGGGGGGAAAATGGTGGTCATCTACAAGCTTCGAAGCCACATCAAGTGAGCCTGAGCCACAACCTATCATTCCAGAATCAAATTTGTAGCCAGAGACACAAAAAGTCAAGTGAGCATGAGCCACAATCTGTCGTTCCAGATTTAGAGTTATATCCAGAGACAAGGATGTCCATGAGCATTCCTTTGGTTAGTGGACAACCTTAAACCATCCATGCGAGGTTAATATACTTCCTCTTCACAGAATTCGGGACACTTCCTCTAGGAGAAGACTTCAGCTTCCTGCCAGCTTCGGTATATTTCTAGGAAATGCACCAAGCATTCCTTTGGTTGGTGAACATCCTTAAACCATCCATGTGAGGTTGATATTCTTCCTCTTAAAAGAATTCAAAGCACTTCCTCTAGCAGAAGACTTCAACTTCTTTCCAGCTTTGGTAGAGTTCCAGGAAATACATTAAGCATTCCAGTGTTGGTGGTCATCCTTAAATGACCTAAGGTTGTAGACCTCCCTTCTTCTAGGTTGAAGGTCTCCCTCTTCAAATATGAGGGACACTTTTTCTAGTAGAAGCCTTCAACTTCTTGCCACATTTGGAAGAGTTCCGGAAAATTCATTGAACATCTCAGTGTTGGTGGTCATCCTTAAACCATGACCAGTTGTAGACCTCCCTTATTCTAGGTTGAAGGTCTCCCTATTCAAATATGAGGGACAATTCCTCTAGAAGAAGCCCTCAGCTTCTTACCCGATTTGGAAGAGTTCCAGGAAATGCAATAAGCATTTCATTGTTTGTGGTCATCCTTAAACTACCTCTTTATGCCACCATTTTAGAGAGACGATTTAGCCTAAGTGTTTCCATGCATACTTTGCAGATTTGTATTACAAATCTCTTCTTGGACTCACACATACCCCTTCGGATTAGGGGGGGAATGTTAGAAACCTAATCCTATATGGGTAGGTGTGGAAGCCGAATGGAAAAAAGGAGTCCAAGTGACCTTGGAATCTGGAATCCAAGAGTCACACCATTGTATTATAAATGTACATCTATGGTGAATAATAAGATATCTCATGCTTATATTTCTGGTGTGTGTATTTATAATACCTGTGTTTAAATTTTTTTAATAAAATGTGTCTACATTTGGAATTAGTGGTTGTGGAGAGAAAGCATGGTTCTACAATATGTTTTTTTTCACCTTTTTATTCCAATTATGATGTTGAGAGATTTCAAATAAGGTAAATAACTAGTGTTCGTACCATATCCATCATATCTTATTTCTATAGTCATTCTTATTAAAAAAAATAAATAATGTTTCCTTATCATAAGTAATCTAGAACCAACAGAAATGCAACCTTCATCACACTTTAGTGGGTATAATTTAATACCATTTCTATTTGATTTAATTTTATACCATTATAATATCAAAATTGATTTCATTTAATTGGAAATATTTCATCTTTGAAATTGAGATTTCTTAATAAGATAATTTTAGATTTGGAACTCTTCTAAATTGTTTTTGAAATAGTTGTGTGAATCCTTATTCTTCCAAATTTAGGAGCGGATTAGTGAACATAAATAGTAGGAATGGGTAGAAATTTTACCATAATATCACCTCATTAGTATTTTATAATTTTATGTTCTCCTCATGTACACCCCACGTAATTAAATAATTAGTTGAAAAATGTATTCACATTGCGGTGATCATGATGTAAGTTTGGTTAGATGCTTATTTTATGAAATGTAATTTACTACACTTGTAATCTCTTTCTTCCACATAATATTAAATTTTGATCAAGATAAAATCACATTGAAAACACTTGTTAGGATATGAATTTGTATTTTATCTGATGTGTTCTTGCAACACTAATTTAGGTGAGAGACTCAAATTGTTGGGACTGCAGATATGAAAATATGTAATGGGTGGCAATGTTTGTGTTCCACCTAGCTCCTTTTCTTACATTTTCTCCTTATTCAAAATAGATAGTCCATCCTATTATTTTCTCCTATGGCTTCATCCTTGCCACTATATATTGTCTACTTTTAGATACAACTCATATTTTTGGTATCCCTAGGGAATGTCAGAATGGAGTTGTCACCAATTAAAGTCGGAATAAACGAGGGGCCTCCATAGTTAGGATAACCTTTTTCAATGTCATATATTACAATTTTTTTTAAACTTTCATCTCCTTGAATTGACATGACAATCTTCCTTGCATAAATGGTCACACCTTTCTTTGTTGTATTAGTCAATCTGTGACCTTCCATATTCTTGCTTGAGTAATGAATGTGTCATTTAACTCTAGAAATTTCTCTTCTCCATTATGTAGGTGGCAATAACAAAATTTTATAATAGTTGGTGAAAATATTAAAAAACTTCTTCGAATGGGCACCAATAAGAAGAATAAAATGCACGACTTTCATCTAATATTTTAGAAACATTCATAGACTTAATCAAACAATAGTGTATAACAACCACAAGTTAAAATTTCATGTAATAAAGTTACTAAATGGAGAAAAAACCAAGGTCAAGGGACACTTATTCAAAGTTGAATTTTGGGAAAAGCATCCCAGTGGGCATCACTTTTTGTGTATTATGGCTAAGGGGAAATTGACAAAGCCAATGGAAAAATTCTTTAAAAAGGAACAAAAGAATTATTCGTTTTTTATTTATGAAAATAAATGAAAATAGGAGAAAAGGTGGGTGAAAGGTCAGAGGGTGCATGTCAGGAGTAAATTAAAATAAAATTAAGGAAAATGAAAAAATTAGAGGCATTAATAATAAAAATACCGCAGAGCATCAGTTTGGGGTCTTTTTTCACTTTTTTTTGGAATTGGTCTTAGAAAGGAGAAGAGCACCAAGAGGAGAAGGAAATCAAGCAAGTAAAGGAAGGACAGGGAAAGCAAAGGAATGATAAGGAAATAAAAGGAAAGTAAGGATCAAGTAAGGAAAATTTGGATCAAGCATCTTCAATGGGAATAGTTGTAGGTAACAGGTTTCATGTATGATTTACTAACTTAGTTTAGCATTCATGGTATGTGAATGTGTGTATTTGGTTCATTTGTTATCATTCACATGGTTTTTTTGGTTTTCGGTAGTGTTTTTTAGCATTTACTTGCCCTTTCCAAATATCCATTGTGTGATGGGATTCTTTCTTGGTTGTAATTTGGTTTACTGTAAGGTTTTAGATATGAGTGAAGTGGTATCAGGAAAAGCCCAAGGGTTGGGAGTGGAGATCGAATTCTCTAGGAATCGTCAACATGTGGGTGGAGACAAGAAAATTCCTCAAGGGATGGTGAAGGAATCTTGAGGCATCCAAGCTCAGTTTGGTTTTGTGATCTCGGGACTGGTTTAGGTGAGATCACAGTATGGTAAGGGTGGATGTGGTTTAATCTCTTGATTCCCTTGGTGGTTTATGGATTGATTTATCCCATGAGATCCCACATTCATGCTTGGAATATGGCACAGCGATGATTGGCAAAAATAAATATTTGGTTCAACCAATCTATGGTCGGGTGGTACATGGAACTGCCTCAATTGGTTGGATTTTTTATATGGTAAATAAGTGTAAGTACCTCTTGTTTTCTAAGAGTAATTATAATTTTTATTATGTTTCATTAATGGTTTTTTTTCATTGTTATATAGCTAGTTATATGCTGTTTATAAGCATGGTTTCATGACATATTTAAGTATGGATCTTATCACATTTGAATTAATGAATGCCTGGTTAATTAATGCATGAATTAAATGGAATTATGGTAGCTATTGGAAGAAGGAATTGTTTCTTCTTGTTAAACTTCAGATAAGTTTCAAATCACTATGTTCATATATACATTCATGACATGTAGATTTCATGTTTACCATGTGTTTGATGGAATTCCTATGTTGGCTCAAAGGGGTCAAGTCAATTCCTTCTTCAAGGTTTTGGCTTATAATATTTGTTTCTATCTTATTCACCATTTATGGAATTTTCGTTGTGTTCTCAACAGATTCCTAAGTCTTATCCCTCAAAATATGCTCAGAATCTAGGTTCACTAGCACAAAAGTGACTGGAAAAGTACACAGTCATTGGGAAGAAAGTGTATGGGAGTGACTAGAGGCTTACAGTTGCTTGGATGCCTTGTCAAGGGAACGACTGAGGCTGTAGGTCAGTGAAAAAAAGAATTTTCTCATAGGTTGGACACTTGAAGGGTTGTGCAGTTTTTCAAGGTCCAATAGCACCTGAGGGAAGTCAGTAACATCTTAAGTTGTCGACTCCATTTCCTTAAGGTCATATAGGAGGTTGAGTCTTATCATGGTGGTGCTAAGATCATGTTTTCCCCTGAAAAATAAGTGAAGCTGGGTAAATGTGGGAGGAGGCCGTTACAGGGCGGTATCATAGTGGGTTGCACTCCCTTTGGGTAAAATATGATGTTGTAAAGGTTATGGTTCTCATGCATGGGGTGATGTTATACAATTTTTATGCTCATGAATTATTATTTTTTTATATTAGTATGCTTATGATTATTATGTATCATGCTAATGTGGAATTATTTTGCAGATGAGATAAGGATACCCTGAATGTCGTGAGGTAAGTTTTTTATTTCGTATCTTTTTGGTTTATTTGACATGACCTACTTACAGGGAGAAGAGAATCAGAGATGAAGAGAAAAATGGTAGCCTATAGTTCCCATGACTCTCCCTACAGATAATTTTCGTAACAAGGAGATGCGTATTCTCTCGTTATAGTAGATATATTAAGGAGTTTGAGGGTACAAATCAAAAGTTGCAAATAAGACAGTGACAGGTTTGTTGAGGCTCAAAAAATACTTGTAAGGGCTCACGAAAAGGAAGGCATAATTCAATGTAGTGATTCTTCATAGCTTCTCATATTGGCAGACACATGGACAACTAAGGATCAGTTAACAGTGGGAAGAGAGAACTAATGGAGCCTATGGTAACAGGTCTCAGTCCAAATACAGGTTGTATAAAGGGGATACCATTAGAGGTGGAAAATTATTGGATACACCTAATAGGAGGAATGACATGTATGGGAATCATATTAGTTCCTCATCGAGAAGCCACCATCGTAGTCGTAACCAGTACCATCCTTATATGAGGAGGGAATAGTTTCATGAGGAGTTCAATAAAGTCAAGTTGCCTACGTTTGATGGAGAGTTGAAGAAGTGACAAGATCTAAAGGAATGGTTTCTCAGGATGAAGAAATGATTCATATTGCATAACTATTCAAAGAACGTGAAAGAAAAAATAGAGACCTTGAGTATTAAAGAGAAAGAAAATATTTGTGGGAATATGTGAATAATTTCAAGGGTATTCTGGAGTAAAATTTCATTTGGGATGATTTCGAGAGTCTCTTCAAGAAAAAGTATGCATGAGAGAGCTACTATGATGACATAGCTTAGGAATTTTATGATTTGTAGATGGCTTCGATTACAGATTATGAGTATACTATAAGGTTAGTGGAATTGTTAAGGTATGTTCCTTGCCTCAAGGATGGGAAGGATAATATTGAGAGATTGATCAGTGGGTTTCTAGTAGCATATATATACCATATTGAGTTTGATGAGCCTATATCGTTGGACGAGGCCATTTAGAATTTGACGTATTGTTATGAGAAGTTACAACATAAAGCTAATACTAAGCGTGATTTGAATGGAAATGATAAATTTAAAGGAAAATGGCCATCGAAGTGGGGAAGACCTCAAGATGTAGGTGAGGGAGAAAGTGTTTCTCCTTACAAGAAGTTCAATGCAGTTGAGAAGTGACATGGGTCACAACCTGGAGTTAGGCAGAAGAAGGTAATGGAAGGGGACCATTGTAGTCTTGGATATGTGCCAAATATCATAGCATGAATGATTTCCCATTGTATTAGGGTGGAAGGCCTCATATCTATAACTCTCATGAGGCACAAATAGTTGGGAATGTTGGCCATAACATTCCTTTGATTTATGTAATTGTGGAAACAAGAAGGAAGATCACCATGAATACATTATTGAGATGGAAGGTAATCTCTATGGTTGAGTTGTTTCTATTTTTATTCATCTTTGATCTAATTATAGTTATGTTAATCCAAACCTTGTGGATAAGTGTGGCTTGAGAAAAGAAGTGCATGCAGAGTTTTGGTTCATGTAGTTGGCTACATGTACTAACGAGAGAGTTATTCACTGGGTAAGAGGCTTTGCATTTGAGTTGAATGGTATGTCTACAACAACACATATTAATATAATACCATTGGGATAATATATTAATGTTTTTGGTATGGATTGGCTGCACCTTCAAAGAACAAAGGTATATTTTTATGACAAGGCCATTGAGTGCCTCGATGATAATGGGGAAAAGAGAATCTTGTAGGAAATAATAATCCTACATCAATTACGATGGTCACAACTATCTATGATAAGCGTAGTAGTAGGAAAGGATGTGTAATTCTTGCAATCCATATTTCCAGTGACAATGGTAAGGATGTTGAGGATGCTTAAATAGTTCATAGGTACCATGTATTATAGCAGTTTTATCATTCATTTCTAGCAGAGGTTCCAGAGTTTCCTTCCTACAAGGAAGTGAAATTTTCTATTGAGTTGGTACGAGGAGAAGCACGGACATTGAAGGACACAGCTACTCTCGTATTTGCAGCTGACAGGACACCTATGGCAGATGAGCAGACAACTCGAGTCATAGTTCTGATACATGATGATATGAATTTTATATGGTGTATTGGGTCGTCAACGTTTGGTGGGGGGATAATCTCCATGATGGGAGCTTGCGTGAGCACAAGGCTAGCTCCCTCGTTAGGATAGTCAATCTCCAGTGGGTGTAAATTGTGCCTAGTATAGAGGTGCCTGTATGTTTCCATTAGCGGGCATGTCGTTGGTTTGTGGTTATGGCTAGTGCAAAAGGTGCATGGTACGACTGTATCAACTGAGTAGATTGTGTGGTAATCAACACTACTCTTCATCCCTGATGTGGATGCTTGGAAAGGGTCTGATGAGTAAGATGAGGACTTCTACTTCCATTTCCATGTTTATGGTTTCGGTATGTCTAACACTTTTAGGGAGTGTAGACTTAACACTGCTGTTGCCACTCTAAGCTTCAGGATATTCTCACATTTTATTGTATGATGAAAGCATAAAAAAATACAGTAATAAGTGTGCGTGATCTTCTCTTGGTTAGAGAGAAGTCTTTACGGTTGCAAATATGTTGTGCGAAAACTATTTGCGAAGTGCTTCAGTTATTTGCACTGATTGATCTAGTGGCCGATCATGTTGCATATTCTGCATGTTATCCTAGGTTAAAATTGGTTCATGCTTGGTTGGTGCACCATCCCAGCTTACCCATTACGCCGATGTGGGTGTGGGGTAGATGGACTAGGGGTGATCTGCCTTCTATATCAGTTGCAAATATCATCGCGTTTCTTCTCTAATGCATGTATCATATCAATTAGAGGACGAGCTTGCGGAATAGTAGAACAACTCTGCTCATGATGATTGCCCTGACATACTAGGCAAAGCAACCTAGATATGGGATTCCCATCCTTCTCATTTGATGGCATGACTGGGTACCAGCGGCATAGCGCTTCTAAGTCAAGGAAAGTGGCAATGACATGATTGGGTGTTTTAAATAATGTACATGTTGGTCTTCCCTATAGAGGGTGGTTGGGGGTAACTAGGGGTTCCTCGATTTGTCGTTTTCCAGCTGACAAAAAGAGGATGGATCTACTCATCATATTCTCTTGGGTTGTTGAGCTATTCATGGATTCAGAGTCAGAGAAATATTCTTGGGAGAGGAAAACTATGGCTAAGCACAAACTAGCTAGCGCTAAGCAGAATCGAGGGATATAATGGCATTGTTCTAAAATGTGGTTGTTAGCACATAAAGGACATGTGAATTACAGTACCCGCAAACCAAAGTAGTAAAGACGCTTAATAGGGTACCATATGTGGATGAGTTCTAGGGCTACGCATTACTCTATGGAGTGATCACCTTCATCGCACAGTGTGCAGCATATGACAGGAGGGGGGAATATGAACGGGAGTCTTTCTTGTGACTCTTGTTCCTCCTGCAGGTATAGAATGGCATGAGGTTCGTCTCCAAATGATCGGGTGAAGGGATCCTCTCGATAAGATTTATCGATGGCATTTAAGGTGTCCCTATATCACGTTATATTTGGGCAATGATAGGTATAGTGTCCATAATTTCTACAGATAGTGCATGTGTGTTTTGTACGCAATGCTTTGATTTGACTTTTGGTGGCAGATTCCTTTTAACAGGAACTTGGTTTCACGATGTCTATCGCAAAGGTAAGGAGTGGTTTTAGTTTGTCCAGCCCTGGGTAGATGTGGGTAGGGTGGCCTACTACATCACATATGGTGTAGTGTGGTGATTCCCATGGCGTGGTGGGATTCTCAACCTCCTTTCATCTTCTCTTAGTTTTCTTAGTCGTAACCATCAGATTTACGATGGGAATTTGCATTGAAGGGATGTTTGTGATAGTCGGCTGAATGGTTGGGGCCTACTCAGGATTGAGAGGGATTAACCCTGTAGAGGTGATGTGTGAGACTCCCATTTGAGTAGGTGGGGCTAGGTACCAAACTGGTATTGAAAATCATCAGTTTGGTAGGACCACTGTGGCCATAACCTGCTGCGACACAAAACCAAGTGGGGTGAAGAGGAAAGGAGTTTGGGAGGTGGCATAGGCTAGAGAGGCTGCCATAGCCGATGACTCCGTCTCATTACTGCTCATCTCCGCCAGGGAAAATTTTAAGGATGGAAATTTATTTTAAAGTTTAGAAATCTTGGCGAATCTCACTAGTACATAATATGCAATTTGTAAAATGTTTGACAATATTTTCGTATAAGTATTAAAATTTCCAATAATTTTATATAGTCTTTAGATAAAAAATTGGCAATTTTTAAGATAAAATAACTTTGTACTATAAAAGTAGGGTGAATATTTTTTATAAAAAAATGGAATTAACGAATATTGTTTTTGGAAAAAGCATTGAAAATGAGCGCACTTTCAAATATGATCCCCTAAAATTTTCCCTCGTCTCAGTGTCTTGACTAGCTTCAGTGCTTGATGAGGACATCATGCACACTAGAGCCCCTGTGACATCAGGTGATGACTCGGGTATAATAGGTGGATCTCCTAGGAATGAAACTAGGATGGATGATGGTTTTAACTAGCCAATGCCATATTCCTGGTACCATGTAAGCGTCTCGGCATATGTGTCTACATATGGTAGAATGACATTGGTATTTGTTAGGGGCTGCTTTTCGTTGTGTTTCAATTGGTCAACAGTAACGATACGGTCTTCATGGGGGAACATCATAGTTCGAAAGATAGAGGAGGCTATGGCTCACATGGCGTACATATAACTCCGACCAAGGTTTATATTGTAATCCAGTTGAAAATCCAAGACTTCTATGTCTATAAGGACTGTCTTTCCAGCTAAGCAGACCGCGACGTTTTGGTAGAGACTGACGGGGGCTGAAGGGCAACCATCGTATGCTCTAAGCATGATTTTTGATGCCTTTAGTTCGGGTGACCCTAACTTCTTCCATACGTTCTTTGACATGATGCATGTGGACGCACATCGTCAATGATACATTGGTGAATGGTGATGTTTTGGACCAACACCGGTATCTAAAAGGCGACCATCAAGGGAAGCCTAGGGGTGGCTTTATCTAAATCAAAAGCCATCAGGCGTGAATCGGTAGGATCGATGGCACCTAATGCTGAAAGTAAGGCTTTCTGCTACTTTCAGCATGATTTTAATACCTCCAAAGCTGACATAGCGGTGGGAGATTGAGCTAGACCATCCACAATGCTATATTTATGGGCTACCTTGGAATAGTTTCCTGCCAACCTAGTTGGTCCTTTAGCTATTTTTTAAGAGGTTCAATAGGCATGTTTAATATGGTCAAAGCTATTGTTGGTTCACTTGTACTAGCCCCTGATGCATTGGTGTCTAGTGGGGTATTGTAGCTTCAGTTTCGTGTCTGAAAAAAACATTTCTTCTCCACTCATGTAGATTTTGAGGCTATTTTTTCCAGAATTTTTGGGCGTTTTTTGTTGCCTGATAACTGTCCCTTGATGCAGGAAGGGCTCCTACATGACTTCTATCTACTGGGATGATCTCCCTTGGCCACAGATACTCTCCAGCTTCTTCAACTCAGGGAGGTCAGGAGAGTGGTGAGTGTAATGGTTGTACTCACCACAGATCAAACAAGATTGGTTCATCCAAAGAAGTTTCCCCTTGTTATGCCTTTGGGAGTTTCTTGTCTCCTAGTTTTGATTTCAGTTAGAGTTACCTTGAGCCTGAGATTACAGAGGGCATTGCTGATTGTTTCCCCCCTGTACAGAATTTCCTTTAGGCTTGTTTTTTCATTTTTTATTAACCGCATTAGGATGATAATTTGGATTCTCCTGATTGTATGGTTTGCGTGGTTGGTTTTTGGATGGTTGGACAAAGTTCACCTGTGCATTATTATGCATGGGTGGGTCTTGTGCTAGGGACTAGGCATATTGCGATCCCTGGTTTATGAATGGTTGTTGGGTGGGAGCTCTTCCGTCAGCATGTCTAGTTGCATACTGGGTCCCCTAAGTCGGAGGATAGTGTCCTCTATGCTGATGGTGGTATGATGATGCCCTACTGGTCAAATTTTGCAGAGGTGCGAGATGAGTTTGGTAGCCAGGTTGCGATATGTTTTGGGTAGAATCATATGCATAACCGGGGTATTGAATGCTGTTTCTTAGGTGCTTTTTGGTCAATGATGCAATCAAACCGTTTTCGAAGTTCGACGTGCCTATAAACTCTTTGTAAGCTTGTGGGCGCGGGGCGTTAGACAGGATATTGTAAATATACCGTGACTGTGTATAGATCAGCTGGAGATGTTGGGCCTTACTGATGGCATCCTCTTTGGATATGGGTCTTTGTTATGTCACATCCTTTGAAATATATACGGTGAGAGTTTTCATGATCTGGTCTAACAAAAATCGATCGTCAAGTTTGTCTTTGTACAAAATATGGCGACGTCACCATTCATGGAGATGGTCGGAGATAAGGACAATGGGTGTTTTCGTAATGTGGCTTAGCAATTCCATTCCAGAATAATGGTTGATGGGTAACTGAAAATAGGTCAGGAACTTAGTAGCGGGGGTGCTAAAGGCTCCATGTGTAGTAGAGGGTTTCTCCACATACCATTTCGAGGCTATTCTGGTTACGGTACGTTGAAATAGTTTTAGTCTAATAGTGAGGTCAACAATGTTGTTCGTCGAACACCATAGGTGGAAAGTCGTTATGTGATTTCCTTGGTATTCCGCTTGGTTTCCTTCAAAATATGGAATGTTGGAAGGGAGCTTCATGGGCATGGGAGGCCATGTGAGGTTGTGTGAAACGGGGTCATTTGTCAACTTGGTCAAATATGGTATATTTAACGAAGCTAGAAAAGGTGACTACGAGTTTGTATCCACTGTGACTTGTGAAAACTCAATGTTCTAGTTAGGAATAGGATTTTTCTATGATGCACTCTTCGTTGTGTTCACGTGGCTTCCTGAATGGGTAGCACTCCTCTACCTGCTAGGGGTTGTAGGAGTGATGTGTGGTGACCCTGTCTTGGTGTTCACTAGTGTGGCATTGGGAGATCGACTAGGGTTCCCAACTAATGATGCCCCCATAAAGGATGTACCAATAATTGTGGCAGTGTTCCATTTTTTACACCTAAATGACGAAAGACCTGGAACCTCTCCCAATAATGGGGGGAGGTCCAAAAGGCATCTAGATCAACGAGGTCCTGTTGGGTCCATTCTAGTGTCGACTAGGTATGGTTTTGGAAATATTTGAGAGGATAGAGATTATAATCAAAGAATCTAATCACATACATAAAACAAAGCGAAAATAAAAGATAATTTTCCCTTTAGACTAATCCTATGTGATTAGTCAATAAAACAAAATGGTTTTTTGTTGTTTTCATATGATAATCAAATCCTAGAATACCTAATCATCCTCACACACTCAAATTTAACTAGGCCTTAAGAATATATCTTGTGAATGCTAGCACAACGTCTCGAAAGAACTGGCGACACCCCTAGACCGCCGAAGGAAATCCATGAAGGTAACGATAGAGGGTCTAGTGCTGCCTGCACCATCACCTATAGGGAAGGATGCCATAATTTTGGCCATTAAACATCATCATCCCACGTGAGCCTTAAAGTCTTGGGCTTCTTGGTAGTTCAACTATCAGTATCGAGTATCAGATGGATCAGGTAGCCCCGAATGATACTGCACACAATGGGCCTAAGCCTAACCCCCTCTGAATCGTGTCTCTGTTGCACTCAGGTTTTATTTTCTATGGGCTAATATATAGGTTTGAAAATTCCCTAAAAAATCAACTTCTATGTTTCAAGATGAAGACTAATTAATGCGGCTTATTGGATGCCTACCCCATTGGTCCTAACCTAGACAATAAATTCTTTTGTGGCCCTTGTGGGGAGAATTTAGTGAGTCTAGTTAAGTTAGTTTTAGGTGTATTTAATTTACTTAGGGTGTGGATGTGTGTGAAAAAAATGTGAAAAATCACATAGTTTGAACATGTGGAAATGCAATGATCCCTTTCAAAATCCCCTATTTAAACTATGTTTTCTTGTTCCTTGGTCAAAAGAAAAACATGTGCGTATATGGGCCGCTTTCAATTTTTCATAGTTAATATAAATGATCAACTAAATGGAGATGGTGAGTTATCAATAGAGAGTGTTCATATGCTTTCCTAAGACCACCCGAAGGTGAAAAGGTAGCAGAGATTACTTTCTCTCTACAGACAATTCGATCTCGGTCCCAAATCCTAGTGCAAAAATAGAACTAAACTGATGACTTTAACACTAGAAAAATGAAAAAGATTTTATTTAAGCATGTTCGGACTTGGGACACTTACTTTGGCTAATTATCTAACTATTTTTTGGTACCTAAATTCACAAAACATAAATTATTTTGGTATGCAAGTTAATTTTCCTCCTACTTAAATTATTCGTGAACTTTGCGAAAATCATCTTGGAATAAAACTAACACCTAAACTACAAAAAACAGATAAAAGTGATCTTTAACAAATTGTGAGGCACCTAAAACAGTGGTGGAAAATGTATTATAGGCTGCCAATCACTTTACAAGCAAGAAAAAGATGGAAATAGTAGAAAAAATACTACTTCTGGATTTCACATGCAAAAGGCTGATACAAGCGCGAACGCCACGTGCAGGTCACCTCTGAATGAGTGCACTGGGGCGCATCTGTCTGTAAAGAAGTCGCACAATTTTCCTGAAAAGTAATTTTTGGGAGCTCTTTAGCTTTAGCTTATCTCTAATGGTGAATAATGCAGTGAAGGAGAGAAAGGGGGAAGTTCCAGCCCAACTCCTCAGCAAAGAAGGAGGTATCTGCAAAAGTCACAACCACATAAACTTGGAAATCAATGTTAGTGGAGTCATCAATCCTATGTCTATGTGTTTGGTGCACGAATGTATCAAATCACACCTACTTAAGAGGAGTGGTTTTTCACTTTTAATTTATTTGTCATAGGCAAAAAATAAATGGATTCAAGAAAATTCATGGAACATGCTAAGACATAAACATACTAGATAGAGAAATATTATGCATATTCAAACATAAAACAAACTATACTAAAACAAATATAACAATAGCTCTAAATATAGTAAAAAAACTTCAATAATCCAAACGACGATGTTATGTCCCCTCTTATTGAGTGCTGGTAGAAATGAAGGATGAAAATTTTACCCACATGCCCAGGGGCCCTTAGAACTAGGGAGTTCTATGTCCCAATGCAAGGTTGTCTTTACTTCTATCCTACCTTGGCGCAAAGTCTCCCTCTCTCGACTATGGTGGACTGGATTTTTTGGATGGCCAACAACTAAGTCCCCTCTATCTCTGCTCTGGATCACACATTGCTAGTATTTCTTGGGGCAATTCTGGCCAGCATAACAATGTGTTCTTAAATTGTTAATCTCTTGGTGTCCTTTTATAGGAGAATTCAAACTCTCCTTCCCTCTCTTGGTACATTGTGGATGGTTACCCAATAGAGGAGGGTGATTCCATTGTGTGCCACATTAAGGTCCTAAGGAGGCCTGGGTGGTTGTCCTTAGGTGACCTCAAGTGTCAGATCAATGTCCTGGAGTGTGCCTTGTGGTCCCAAAAAGTGACTTCTGCCACTCATAATACCGCGCAACTTTTTTAGGGAAATCTGCGCAAAGGCACACTTATCAAATAAAAGTGTGCACAAAGGTGCATTTAGTTGGTTCCTTTAGTGCGTAATTTGATTTTTTCTCTTAGAGCTTAGAGATTCTTAAATATGTCAAATTCTCTAATGTCTCGCAGCCCTATAAGTCCTTCTGCCTAGCATTAAATAATGTCATCTTCGATTGTCCGATTTTCTAGCGATAACACATGCAATAGAGAAAATGTGATGAAACCAGCTAATTAGAGTAAATAAAGCATTAGGGATGGAATATTATTTGATTATTCTACACCCGTAAACAATCACCATAATGTGTAAATACACATGTAAAAGCTACCAGAGTGTTTCGTGTTTCAGAATAAATGGACAAAGTGTATAACCGTCACATTAAAGTATGACATCAAGATGAATTTAATCAATGTGATCTCCCCAAAGTATTATATTTTTCCAATTTCTAAACCAAAACCTATCTGAGAAATTGAGACATATAAAATCCCCACAATGTATAACCACACACCATACAACATTATCACATTGCATTTATGTGTTATGACACAATAACTAACGATTAACAGTTAAGGATCATTGCAAAATATAACACAGTAAATATGTATTAGGGCACAATCATTAAACAATAAATCTTCGCGATCCAAAGCTAAGAATCATTGAGAAATATAACTCAATATCTATGTATTAAAGCACAGTCATTGAAACAAACAAGATGGAGATACAAAGTATAGGCATGTGTCCCTTCTATGACACCAACAACTTAGAATTAATATAAAAATGAAAATAATAGGGGTCAAAACCTCAATATTTACATCATCAACATTAAAGTGGGCTTGCATAGCAAGAAAACCTCAGCCATATAATCATCTATATAGGAGAAATATAAATGGCTTAGCTAAGGAATATGACATAGAGGCTAGTACCAAAATTACTCCAAACCAACATCTATTCCATTGAATGATAGCACCGTAAGTACTAGGGATTCCACGAAGAATAATGAAAAGAACCTCCTGATAGGTAGTCTTCTAGAATGACATGTTGCTTAGGAGAAACATGAATACAAATGCCTGGAAGTAGGGCGAAGGGCCTTTACATGGCCTAGAATATCAAACCATGAAAGTACCATAGGATTAGAAAGGATAACTGAAAACAAAATTTACTGGAATGAGCAGAGACCAGAGATTAAGAAAAATAAATATATGTGTGTGATAAAATCAGAGCACAATAACTCCTTACAAGAGGAAGAGTCAATTTATATGTCAACTCCAGACATCATAATGTAGGAAAATATAACAATAAAAGAGAATATGACAAACAGGGTATTATCAATGAGGTAGAAAGGGTAAGCATATTATTTAGATAAAGAGTGAGATGAAGGTCTAAGAAAATAACCTGTGATAGTGAATGCATTAACCAACATACATGAAACCTAGAACCCTTGGATATGAGTGCGAGAAGGAATACCTAGAAACCCTTGTATATTCCCTTCCACTACACTAAACCTATGCATAGAATCTAGACAAATACTTAACCTCTTATGGAATTTAGGGAAAACTATAATTAGTAATTTCAGTCGATCGATGAGGTTTAATATGTACCTTAATAAATTAAGCTCTAGGGTCGTGAGTTGAAGCTGGCTCACACAGAAAGAGGTGGTATTATTCTTTCGAAAGTGTGCAAATATTGATAATAAGGTCCCTAAAATAACCCTGGTTGGGAAACCAACAACACAACAATTCACTACAAAATTACACTACTTAATCATGAATAATGAAACCAGTATAATATACAATGATGCAGAGAAACCCTAACAGAAAAAATCACATGTTGCACGGTGAGGGGTTTACCTAATAACGATGAGAAGGGGACCTCGCCATTTAGAAATCTAAGTTTCTAGATTACAGAAAAAGGTGAAATAGAGATAGTAGCATGGTTCAAAACCCTCCCTGGAACAACATCGAAACCAAAGTACGAACACTACGGAGTCAGGCCACCAAGGGAAATGGATTGGGGTTAGGGTTTGAAAGCTTACATCTCCACCATTGATCTTCCAGAGCTCCAATCAACCGTAGATGCGAGGAGATATGACAAGAGCATAGGTGAAGCACATGGGCGATGGTGACGTGGCTGTAACGAATTAGACAATGGTATCAATACCATGTGCCTTCCATAATATCGTCGCGAGAAGGGTTATAGATAAAATTAATAACTGTTGAATAACTTGAAATCGGTCATGGGGTAACAATAACCACATTTAAGTTATTATAATTGCAATGTAATTATCAATGCACACTAAATTATTAGGGTAAACCTATGCAATAGGTTAGAAATCAAATGAAATTCATATATATTTCTTAATGAGAATAATTTTACATGATATGGGTCTAGATAATAATATCACTATAATGTGATTCAAGTGGACATACCAACACCCATAACCAATATAAATATTGTAACAGTCACACAAAGTATAATATGTTAGTGTTGAATAGTTGAAAAAATTCCAATGTTCAATCTAATAAGTGAATATTGAGATGATTTAGGAATATATATATATATATATATATATATATATATATATATATATATATAATTTGGAGTTGATTTCTAGACACAACCCCTCCCCATAAAATTTTAACCTCATGAAGACTAAATCATGTACCTATAATGAAAGGAATAATCTAATTACAACTTGCTATAATTGTGATGTTGCAAGTTATACATAGTTGTTTAATTGATTATGGGAGTGCTTGATACAACTTAATAATGTTATTGATGTGAAAAGTATTAAAAAAAAGAGAGAATAATTTGTTAAATAACACAATTAGTTATTTTTCTAAGTATCTTTTTTTATGTCGAACAATATTTTTATGGTTAATATGCTCTCTGGATTATTATATATTTAGTTGTATGATTAAAATAGTAGTACTTGTACATTATGTGCAACAAATTTTAGATGATAATAATGATATAAATTAAATGTGATTTAAAATTAAATGCAAACCTAAAAATATAAACATTTTATTTGAAAAGTGCTAAATTAGATTATCAGATTGGTAATATTAAATTTAATAGTGCAAAATCTATTTTTCAAAATGTTATTATTGTAGTTAAAAAAAAAAAATCCAAAAAAAAAATTTGAAAATCGCAATTTTGAAATCCCATATTAATAATTTTGAAACTATATTACACATTTGAAAAACTTCAAAGGTATTTATAATTTTATCTATTATTGAAATTAATAGGTGTAATGAAATAATTTTTTAAAATTAATAAATTATTTATAATTCGATTATTTGTTATATTGAAAGTTGTGTTTCCATAAAATATTTTCCCGAAATTTTAAATTTAATTTTCAGTAATAATTAAGTCTGATGGTATAGATTAATCCTCATGGAATATGGATGAAAATGAATAGTAGTATTCACAAATCAAGGTTTCTATTTATATTTAAGGTAGTTATGTCTTTTCAATTAATTTATGTCAAATTGATTAATTAAAGAAAGTGTCATATCATATCAAAATGTGTCATAATGAGATGTAACATTGATAAGGCATGGTGTTAACCCATGATATTATCACAAAATATATTTATAAATTAATAATTTCTAGAGTTGCAGAGGGTGGATATCCATAAAGTATTATACATATTTTTCAAAATGGATTATGTCATATTTTATGATTTAGTATTTTTAATTTGGAAAATATATAGTGTATCATGATTTAGTATTTTGATGGAAGAAACATTTTATTTTATATTTTTAAAAATTCAAATAAAAATGGAATGATAACACGATGAAAAAAAATAACATGGAATGAAAATTAAAAATATTAATTTATTTTTTCTAACTTTGAAAATTAATCTCCATAAATCTAGTGTTTTTTCTTGGTCCAAAGAGTAACAATAAATCCAGGTACTATGCAAAACTAGCTCCAAGAACATTGAAGAGTGACACAACTAGGTATTTTAGGAAACAGTGTGACATGATAATGGCATTAGAATATGACATTCTTCTCATGAATTCCTAATTATTATGTTAGATTTAACTCAATTTTATGTCATTCTCACTATGAATCTATCCCTAATAGGTCAACATTAAAGAATATATGATCCACATATTTTACTTCAAGGATGCATATAAAATTTCATTTAAAAGAGCATGTAACCAAGTAGCATAAACACATGAAAGAGGCGGAAATAAAAAGCAACAATGATATCAAAGGAAATTTTTTTTTTGATAACAGCGTGTGCCCAATGTGGGATTTGTCTCTGGTCCCTGTTTAATGCGGGGAAGTCTCTTTCATTAAATAGCAGTGAAAATAAATCACAAGAAATTAAAAAATGACACATTATACTTCCACTTTCGGGGATGCCCTAAAAATGTGGACCTCTGCTGAAGAAACGAGCTACAAGTTAGATTCCTAGAAAAAAATCTTGAAAAATCAATTTAAATTCGACCGTTTCTGACACTGTCACTTCTGGACCCCTAGGGAATCTTATAGATTTTCTCAAAATAAAAAAAACTTACCCCTGCATCACATTTCCTCTCGCCGAACCCTTCGTCAGGGTTCCACCCTTTTTGTTCCATGCATTATTCAACTGTCGGACCATCGGCCTTCATGTCCCTTCCCCTCGAATGGAAACGTATGGATTTTAAATGGTGTAGCATCGATGGATATCCCAATGGAGTCATTGGGTGAGTTGGTTGGTGCTTAGAATATCACCTGGGTGGGCGGGGGTTCTAACAGTGAACACCCCCTATCTATATTTGGCACCCTTTTTGTGGTTGTTGGTTCTTTGCGTTTTGTTTTGTCCGACAGTTATGTGTCCGCCGACTGCGGACCGACCCATTGGCCGGTACGGATTCGACACTCCTGGGTCCCTCATTTCACAATGGTTGTTCAATGGCATAACATATATAACATGTGGCTCAATTCATTTTACTTTTTTTTGGTTTGAAAATCATTTGGAGTTATATTGTATCATAATATTGGTCGAAATGGGGTTTTTGATATAATTTTTTACCCCAATTTTTAATGCATATGTTGAACTATATTATTATATGGTTATATAATAACCATATAGTTAATATATATATATATATATATATATATTAGATTTTATCTCATGTATATATATATATATTTTGTTTTATTTTGTGCGGGGGTAGAAGAAAATACTGATGTGACATGTGTTGATGACTAATTGGCCATATGGTCACCACATAGGCAGAGTAGGTCCCCACATCTTCATATGACTTGAAAACTTCAGACATGACAGAATGGTCATACAATCTACGATTGAGGTGTTTCTCATGCCATTGGGTTTGTAATGGTGATTTATTTAACATGGTGTCATTATAGTCAAGGTTTGAGAATTTCAAAATGTAAACCTTTAAAGATCCTCCTAGATAATCTCCCAAATAATGATTTTTTTGACCACCAAAATCTTTATTAGTCAATTGGAAAGTGAGGGAATTCTTCCATCACTTTCTCCTTTTCAATCCAATTGGCCTTACTTGGATGCACTCCCCTTAAACGAGTACAAAGGTATTCCACATCTCCCTATCTTGAAGTTTTAGTATTCCTGTCAATAATGATATCATTAGGCAGGTTGTCTAAGTATTTGGGTGAAAATTCGTCCAACGTAGGAATCTATCCAACCTCTTCGATTTCCATGATCAAAGGAGACTCATAAAGCTTAAGGTCCTCAAAATTCACCACTGAGTGCATTTGCAAGTATGCTAGAAAAGTAAGATGAAAAGCATTGTCTCTAATATTGTCTAATATGGTGAATGGAGCATATAGGATTGGTATCAAATTCTTTCATTCCCTTTTCATCCCGGCTTTGTTGATTTGAAGCCACACCCTATCTCCAACCTATAATTTCTGATCAATCTAGTGCTTTTCATGTCGAGCTTTGTATTGAGCTTGAATTTTCTCCATCTGGTGAATCATTTGAATTTTCTGGATGAACTTCTATGTTTTGTCCCTATCATCTTTATCACTGTAATCTTCATCTCTCCAAAATACCATGCTTAAGGGATTATTTTGAAAACAACCAAAGAATTTATCAAATGGTGAGCTCTAAGTGGATTAATGCACTGCCCGGTTGTATGCATGTTCTACATAGGGAAGGTGTGTGTCCCACAAATTGGGATGCTTTCCACAATATCCCTCAATTAAATGTATCACTGTCCTGTCGACAACCATTCCTTCTATGTCATTCTATGGATGAAATGTTGTGCTTCTGTTTTGCTTGGTGTCCATAATTCTCCACAAACTTGTCAAAAACTCTCCAAGGAAGTGACAATATCTATCAAACACAGTGGATGTAGAAAGCCCAAAGTGGACCCATACAAATTGGAAGAACATATGAGTAGTCTGCTCTGCGGTGACCTGCTTTTTACAAGGAATTAAGACACATTTTTTGTAGATAGATCCCCAACGACATAAAAATAGTCATGACCTCCCCTAGAAAAATCAAAGCAACCAAAAAAATTCATTAACACAATTTTCCACGGACGACTTGTAACAGGGAGTGGTGTGTAGAGCCCTAATTTTCTATTAGAGGGATTGCAAATTGAACACAACATATTTCCCTCTGCATATTGAGTCACAATATTTTTCTTTTGGGGAAGAGAAAAAAGCCTTTGTAAATGAGACAAAGTTTTCCATACACCAAAATGACTCGAAATAAGGGAGGTATGTTCCTTTTTTATTACATATATACTTTCATTGGTGGGAATACAAAGTTTTCCAAGATGATACAACAATTTTCCTTGCAAATGGTGATTTTCCACCTGCACTCCAGGAGTCATCTTTGCATATATATCTTGAAAATATTCATCATCAACATATTATTTAGCAAAAACTTCAAAATACAAGGAAGCATTTTTCAAAACTATAAATGCAGAAATAGGAGGATGACAAAGCATATATGTGACTTTGTTTCTAGTTCCCTTGTATTTGATTACCATGTGAAATTTCTGGAGGAATCCCATCCATATGAAATGATGTGCTTGTTGAATCTTGGTTTGTGATTGGAAATATTGAAAGGGCTGGTGATCTTAGTGAATGCAAGTCTCATTGCTAGTGAAATAATGCTTCCACTTTTTCACACTTTGAAACAAGGAATACAACCCCTTGTGATATGTGAGTTAGTTCACAATAGCTTGGGAAAATTCATTCTAATGGTAACATATAGGTTTCCTTTTCCACATCAACATTTCTCCCATAGCGTATCAACTATAATTTGTCTCGATCTCAAAAGGATGGTGGAGGCTATGTAAGGCCAAAACTAGTGCGATAATGATATTTTATTCTAGTGTATCAAAGGCTTTATGTTTTTTCCTCCCAATTGGAAGGTTTGTTTCACACTTGTCAAAGAATGTAACGAGGATGTAATGATGGAGAAGTTCGCAATGAACCTTCTCCAATATTGTACTACAGCCAAAAAACTATGAAACTTTGTAACATTGGTGTGCTAAGGCCACAGTTTTAAAATCAGATTATAAGGATATATTTTCAACTTTCCATCTGCAACAATGTGACACAAGTAAACCAAAGAGGTCTTACAAAATTCACGCTAAGAAATTTTGACATACAATCTTTCCTTTTTCAAAATGTCTGGCACCTTTTTAACATGATTCACATGATATTTCCATGTCCTACTTAAAAAAGAATGTCATCAAGATACACAATTACAAAATAATCAAGAAAAGGCTTGAAAATATCATTCATCGGCCTCATTAATGTGGCTTAAGAATTGCATAGTCTGAATGTCATCACCAACCTTTAAAACAACCCATGATTTTTATTGAATGTAGTCTTCCATTCATCATGTTCTACAATCCTGACCTAATGGTAGCCACTGCGCAAGTCCAGTTTTGTGAAATAGACAACATTTTTTAATTTACATAATAAATCATCAATGTGAGGGAGAGGGTATTGATTCTTCACCATTATTGTTTTTAGTTCTTTGTATTCCACCCACATCCTCGGTGTGCCATCCTTCTTCAACACCAACACAATACGTGAACTGCAAGGAGAAGAACATGGCCTTATGACCCCATTAGAGAAATTTTGAGGTATAAAATGGGCCTCCTAAGAAAAAAATACAACCAAAATAAACTTTATAAGAACCAATAGGATTCAAGTTGATTATGTCAACCATGGGGGACGACTCACCATTTTTGGGGTAAAAAAGTAAAAATATTAAAAAATAATAAAATAATACAACTAGTTTTTCAAGTTTTATTTTAAACTTATCTCCCCAAGGTTTTACTCAAATTTTGAGTATGAGTTCTCGTTGGATGCAAAATTTAATTCTTCATCCAAGGAGAACACATGTTTCATACATTCGATGGACCTTACTACACGAAAAATGAGAAATACATGAAAAAAATTGATTGGAATCATGTTTTTTCATGTATTTCTCATTTTTCATGTACCACGGTCTATCTAAAGTATGCAACACGGGTAATCCTTGGATGAGGAATCACATTTTTCATCCAATGAGTGTTCCTGCTTCGAAATTTGAGTAAAACGATAAGGAGATAAGATGAAAATATGAGTTGAAAAAGTAGTTTTTTATTTTTTCCCTCTAAACTTTGATGGTGTAATATAATTTTATTTTATTATTTCCACTATTATTTTATAATTTCCTAGGAGATTTTAGGCCTCAAAATTCCCCTAATTCTTGTTTTAGCAATTCTTGCACCTATTTCTTTATGTCCTCCATATTAATGGTTGAAAAACTGTACATACCAATATTTTGTAAAGGAGCATCTTGCTACAAGTGGATCTAATGTTGGATCTCAAGATTTGGAGTCAACCCACTTGGTTCTTGAAAAATATAATTATAGTTAGAAACAATTTCATATAATTATTTCTTAAGAGTGGGATCATAACCTTGGAAAGCTTCATATGTCTCCACATATTTTTCTCTCACAACCACGAGCATGAACCCTTTGGTGAAATTGGCTAATACATTCATCTAACATCCAATTACAATAATAGTAATGATGTTGGCACGATGAGCCCTAGATATGTATTCCACCTTTTCTTTCAAGTGATGATAATTTTTTCCATGAAAAAAAAAAAAGTATTTTCTATCATACAAAGACAGAATCCCCAATAAAATACCACAGATATCCAAGGGTACCACATCATGATCAACCTCTCTACTAGTTTGGATTAAATCACAAATATAGCCCTACACTGTTTGGTTACATGTAATTTGGATTTATCACACAGCCAACCATGAGGGTATGGCTTGAAATGAGGCTTGGTCTCCAACCATAATTTATTAACCAAGGTTTTTGAAATAAATTTTACTTGTGAGCCTGGGTAGGACAAGGTTTACACTTTTCTATGTTTCATCACAACTATAATGTGGCACAATTCAAACCTTTTCCATTCATTAACAAGATTCATTTGAAGTATCTATAGTTGCATGTAATTCATGATTTTCATTAGAATACAGAGAAAGGTTACCTTGTATTCCCACTACTGCAATCTGTGTTTCATCACCAGAATTGGATCGAAGGTTTTACTGCATGGTTTCCACCATCTCCTACTTGCCTTTTCCACCAAATATCTTTGGCATCAACTCTAGATGCAACTTCCAAAATTGTTAATCATCATGGAATTCCTTCTTGAAATGTGTGAAATATGGCTTTGCTACTTCTTCTTTCTTTGTTGTAGTTGTCTTCTTTTACATTCCCTTGTCTTTTCCCTTTAACTTTCCATTATAATGTTTGAAATATAATTTATTGGGTTGATCTTTTTTGTCATTATTCCCCTTGATTTCAAGGTGAACGAACTTCACACCCACTGCATCAATAGTATTAGGATCAAAAAACAGAAAAAAAAAAAATGCCTGATGTAACTATGTAAAGCACAAATATACTTTGTTACAGTTTCTAGTGAATTAAGTGGAATGCCCAAATTCAAAGTTTGTTTCCTAAAATATTCTTCAAAGCTTTGTACATTTTTAACATTTCATTTTATGAAATATTTCCATTCCATTAAATAATTTTTTCAGTAACCCAAAAGGATAAAATTGTTCTTTTAATGAAGAAACAAAATTTGACCAAGAAAAAAGGAGATTACCCAAGTTTTTGCTACCTTGTTGTAACTTTATCTCCCACTGAACGAGAGCGGTTCCACTCAGCCAAAGAGATGCTAATTGGATCTTTGCGCCATCTTCATCAATATGATAAATCTGACAATATACCTTGATATGTCTAATCTATTTTTTTAATTTCTCTGCACTACATTCTCCATTATATGTGGGAAAAAAGAATTTACATCTAGCTTAAAATATGGCTTCTTAGGTTCATTTATATGATGCCTGTTATAATGATGAGAAGAAGAAGAATGATAATTATCAGTGGTGGATTGATAGGGAGGGTGTTCTTCTCCTCCACTTCCATGGTTTAGGGAGGAATAATCATGGGTATCCTTGTTCTCATGCTTGATTTTCTTCTCATATTTTGAAAATAACTTTTCAACTTTCTATGCTATGGTGAAGAACATACTACAATAATTTCACTCTCCCACCACTTGGGCTTCCTCATCTGTGATGTTTCGTCTTCCTATTGCATGCCCCACTTCAGGATCAATAGATTTTAGTTTTCCTTCTCCTCTTTGGATCTTCTTCATGGTTAGCATTCACTCATGTAACTCGCATCAAGAAGACCTGATCTGATGTGAAACTTGATCCAGATCATTTACTTCAAGGATGCATAAATAATTTCATTTAAAATAGCATATAACCAAGGAGCATAAACACATGAAATAAGTGGAAAACAAAACCAACCATGAGATCAAAGGCCGAAGATAATTTTATAGTAGATTTCACCTAATGTGAACTATGTCTTGGGGCCCTAATCAATGATTGGAGGTCTCTTTCATTAAGTGGAAGTGAAAATAAATTACAATCAATTAAAAAATAACACCTTTTACCTCCACTTCGGGGGATGGACTGAAAATGTGGACCTCTGCTGGAGAAATGGGTTGCATGGTTGGTTTCCTCACGAAAAATTGTGAAAAATGAGAAAAACGTCGACCCCTTTATAAAGTTGGTACTTCTGGAACCGTAAAGAGTTTTCAATATTCTCTCAGCATCAAAAAAGATACCCCTGCGTGAGAGTTATAGTACTAGAACCCTAGAGAGTTACAGTATGGATTTTAAATGGTGTAGCACTGACGGATATTCCAACAGAGTCATTCGACGAGTTGTTTGGTGATTAGAGTAGCTCTGTGGTGGTCTGGTGTTCCAACCCCATTGATCCCCCATATATATTTGGCGTGTTTTTTTTTACTGTTGGTGATTTGAGTTTTGCAGTGTCGAGTGGTTATGTGGTCACCACTAGTAGGCTGCCCCTTCGGCTGCCACGAGCTCAACACCTGTCTGTCCCTTATTTCACAACGATCATTCATAACCATAAGATATATAATGTGTGTCTCTGTCCATTTGACCATTGTACAGTTTGAAAACCATTTGGAGTTATAATGTATGGTAATATATGCCCAAAGTGGGATTTTAATATAGTTTTTTACCCTGATTTTGAATACATATGTCGCACTATATTTTTATATGGTTATATAATAATCATATAATTATTATATATATATACATACATACATATATATATATATATATATATATATACATACATATAGATATATATATGGTCTATTAAATACCGAAACATGTCGCTTTCTCTCTCGCAAAAAAAAGAAAATACACATATATATATATATATATATATATATATTGTGTTGCCTTTTGTGCGGGGGGAGAAGAAAACACTGGCGCGACATGTTTCGATGACTAATATACCATATGGTCGCCACATAGGCAGAGTAGATCCCTACGTCTGCTTACAACTTGCAAACTTATGAAGATGATATAGTGGTGATACGATATTTTTTTGAGGTGTTGTCCATGTTAGCACCCTGTAATTAGCAACATTGGCAAAAGTCCAATTCCAGGGAGAACATCGTTTCAACCACTTTGGGATTCTAGGATCTAGCCCTCCTAAATCTGGAGAGAGATCTCTCCAATAAGTTCAAATATGGATTTGTCTTTAAAGTCTTGGGTAATGATATTAGGCTAGTTATGAAGGCCAAGGGTTTTGTTTGTTTTTGGATGGTTGAGCATGATTATTATTTGAGGTGGAATGTTCTAAATGCAAAGAGTTTCAAAGGTGTGAAGTTGTAAGAAGATAGAACAAGCTTTGGCCAAAAAGATAGATAATTGCAGGTTTTAGTCCATTGGGCTATGGAGTCATAATAGGGTTTAATTGAAACAACAAGGGGCAAGAGTGGTCCATGGGGCAAGTAATCTATGTCTAGGGATCTCTTTAAAGTTTGATTTATGGAATGAAATGAAATAATAAGAAGGGGAATTTAAACAGATGAAGAACAAAGAGCAGCCTAAGATCAGGTAAGTACTTCTAAACTAGCCTTGTTTTGACATACACTTAAGAAATACATAAAATTAATCTAAGATCAGGTAAGTACTTCTAAACTAGCATGCTTTTGATGCACTTTCAATATAAAAAATATTGAAACAAAGGGAAACTTGAAGGCAACTGTTGGAGAAGAAACCAGCGGGCCGGGCTCACCACAAATCCTCTCCTAGCTCTGCTTTACTTGGTTACTTTCAAGAAAAAAACAAAGATAACACAAGATGGCCTAAGATCTGGTAAGTGTTTGAACACTAGCCAGCTTTCAACACCTTCCAAGGGAAACATTCAGATAGTCTTTCGGGATAAAACTAGGACCAGGGCACACCATATCTTCCTTAGTTCATATCTAATTAACATATACTGAAAATAACATTTAAGAATAACAATTAACTAAGGCAATAGGACGAGGAAACGCCAGCATTCCTATGCTTAGAACTGAATTAAATCATTCCTAAATAACACGAATTGGAAGAAAACATATAGATAAATATTTTCAGTCAGAGAAGGGTACTGAGATATAGTAAGTCCTGGTCTATGCATGTTGTTCTTTATAAGAAAATAGTGAAAAAAAAACAAAATAACGAGTTACAATGAGAAAAACATCACCGTCCACATAGACCAGGATCCCATAAATAAGCTTGTATTGATGCTCCAAACCAGTTACAGCTTTAAGTCCAATGCTTTAGTTTAGCAATCATCTACACTTCCCAGACTAACTTATCTATCACAAGCCGAGCTCCAAGAGTTAGTGAACACTATTTACAAGTAGAAGTCTCAAGCTCAATTACATTTCAAAGTTCAGAAACCAGCTCAACCAACCCCTCTCTCATATTCTCTAGTAGTATTTATAGAAGAAGGAGGAGGTGGGGCTCAATGGAGAATTTTACAGATTTTTTCTATCTGTATTATTTTTTTTACATCTAATATTAAGCTCGATGGGAGCTTTATTGACTTTTGAAGCTATGTTTAATATTAAAGTAATCCTCCTGATATTCTGTCATTAAGTTTATTTGCAGATTTAAATCTTTGGCTCTGCTGAGGAAAATATCTGATCTTGATCAATAAATTCGACCTCTGTTTGAATGCTTTGAGGCACAGGTGGCACTGTGTTAGCTGGGAGGAATCAATTTTCCTCAGATGTGGTGGTGGAGGCCTTCTGTCTGATAAAACTCTTTGGTTTTCTTTTAACTGTGTCTTAATTGGGAGGATTAGGCTTTTGATGATCAATCTTAGCCATAATCCTCCACAGATCTGTCTTCAATCTTCCATTCTGCTACGTTCTGTCTTCAACACTAATACTCTTTGATTTCTGATTCATTTACTGTGTTCTGTTGGTGGGTAGTTCCGCGCAGGGCTCGTGAGGCATCAGTCCCTTTGAATCATTGACGAGACGTGGAATATTCAACGCATGGATGGCTTCCTATTAAAGGATCCAAGGCGTGAGAATTTAAACCCTGCCTTCGGATTTTTTCTTCGGCACAATAGAAAAACCATTTAATCACTCTTACCAAATAATATATCTGGACTTCAAATTTTTTGATAAAACTAAATTGTATAACCATTTCGGGTTACAAAACGGACTTGCTGACGTCAGGGTGTTTGTGACCCAAAATTTTTATGAAATCCGCCATATAAAGCTCCCCGGGTCCGTTTTGGGGCATGCTGACGTCAGCCCAAGTGTGACTCGAAATTTTTATGAAATCCGCTTTATAAAGCTTATCGGGTCTGGCTTTCATGACTATGCAAGCAATCAAATGAGACCCACTCCAATCGGTTGCTGCCGCATGTGCGCTGACAGGTATGCTGACTAGGTGTTGGGGACCACTGGTTCCATGGGACTGTCGATTGCTGTCATGGCCATGGGGACCAGGGCGACTTATTGTGGTCCATGGGTTGTGCCATACCTTAGTTTATCCCCCGAGCTTCTTTTGAGTGCGATCACCGTCCGATGAGCCGGCCTCAGATCGGACGGTGTACATCAATATCGCGCTGAGCCCACTGTCGATTTTTAACGCGTGGGGAGGGCGGTATCTCCAAACCACTTAAGTCCACATGTCAGCTCCTAGCATCTATCGCGCTCGGATTGGAAATACCGCTCACCCCGCAAAGGCAGTGTGATCAAAACTTCTTTGGTTTTGTACAGTGAATGATCATAGTTTAAACTGGTGTTAATACCCTGCTTCCTATTCACTTTGGTCATTACACTCCAGGTTCAAACCTCAGACTCTTTAATATGACCGAAAATTATTCAAACACCTGCACAATACAAAACTATATTATAAAATCCTGCGTATTTGGTTTTACTGCTTCAGAGGGTGTGGGGAAGAGCATGGCCATTGGATGGCATCAACCAACAGTGTAGATCTGCTCGCGAAGGTCAAAGAAGAGCGGAGGGAGAAATGAGTCACAACTGTTTATCATGCAGAGATCAACGGTGAGGATTACACAATCAGGCCATCGTAATCGAAGGTGGGGAAAAAACATTAAAAATTCTCCCATAGGAAAAATCTGATGCAAAAAGCACTCGATGGGTCTAGCGCCTGGTTCTAGCACCAGGGCATATAATGAGGAAGTGGTTTAGGACTTAGCCCAAGGGGGCTTAAGTCTGCGACATAAAACGATACTTTTTATGAAATTTTCAATGTTTTTAATGGATTTTAAGGGTTTGGACAGAGTTCAAAAGGAGTCTTAAACTTCTATAAAGGGGATTTTATGAAAGGGTGATAGGGAAAAAATGAAAATAGAGGAATCTTGTGGGGAGAAAAAGGGGAGAAAATGAAGGTTAGTTTTTTAATGGAGGAGGGGGGAAAAGGGATTTTGTAGAAGTCTGTTCTCATGAAATCATCAGAATTCCAGAGGGTAAAATGGGCACAACAGTGAAGATTTTGGACAGAGGCATGAGGCCTTCAAGAGTCTTCAAGAGGTAACACTTTTTTGCAATAAAATTTGTTCCTTGAAGGCTCCAAAAAATGATTTAGCCACCTTTTGGTATAACAAAATTTTATAGGTGGCTAACAGTCCACGCCATAGGGTTTGTAATGTTGAGTTCTTCAACCTGGTGTCATTATAGCCAAGGTTCAAGAATTTGAAAATTTGAGCCTTTGAAGATCCTCGTGGATCAATATATAAAACATATATATCATATTGTATTGGTATTCTTGGGAACTATTTATAATATGATATCTAAAATAAATGATATCATTTTATTTAGGGTAATATGAAATATATATGGAGAATATTAAATTTTATTACATTGAGAGGCACTCTCAAACCTAGTATGGTAGAGATGTTATAACTTAATGTAATGTAATGTCACGTAAATAAAAATAAAATAAAGTTTAAATTAATTGGAAACATTAACGTAAAAATTTTAAGTCTCTCAAAATAAAAATAAAAAATAAAAGTAAAAAATTCAAAATAGAAATAACTCATGGTATTGAGAACTCATAGTATATAACCATGGTATTCATGTGGACTATAGTCTATTTAAATTGGGGAACTAAAAAATCCTAGATCCATCTTAAATTTGGATCTACCAAGCATCGAAGCGATCAAATCTCTTGAGATCCATATTTTAGTGTGAGAAAATATTTGAGATATGTAGTTAAGAGGGATCCGGGCTATTTAACTAATAATACGTAAATATTGAGCCAATACATGTAAGAGGAGATATTTATAGTCGTAAAAATACAACTGACCATAGTTATGCGTGAAGCCAGAGTCAAAGCATGATAGAATTTTATTTCCTAGTGTAAGGATTAAAATTAGTCAATGATTTTCATATTCCAAATATTATTAGAGGCTCTATCATACTCATTAATCATATTCTCTTATATGCTCTTGTTGAGGAGGTAAATCCCCTCTGCGGACAGAGGCGATCCCTACTAGCCCAGCACGGGTCTAGCAACAATCATCAAATGCTACAGCGCAAGTTCCTAATTGCGAATAAACAGACCAACGATGGAGGCCTACCTGGAGTCCAGTGCTATGATTCATAGAAGAGACAGCGTTCCCATTCCTCAGCCTCCGCAGATCACGATCCCCACGATCTCCATGGATGGACACCTGCACATGCAAGAAACAACATGAATATAAGCCTAAAATCCAGAATACGCAACTATATATCAGTTATAAAGGATATAACTCATCATTATCATAAGTGAAAAATAGAGTGGAACCATAACTAGTAGTCATTCATTAATAAGCAATCGAAAGAGAGTACAACCAATGTTCTGACGCTGAGGTCTCCTTCGGAGGGGTCTCCAGTCGTGCACGTCTTGCGAAGCCTGCCAGGGATGGGACAAGCCTCTCTTAGAGTCTCTCAACGATAGTCTCCTTGCTTGAGTCGGCCTTAAGGGAAGAATGAGGGTTCTTGCAGCATAAAGGCTCTTGGGAATTTGGAGATTCAAAGCTTAGGCACTTCAAGACTAGATTGCAATGGTAATGGACAAGATTTTATAGAAGGAGGAAGGGGAGTTGGGATCCCTATAATTGTGGGATTGGCCCTATCTTCAAGGAAGCTTCCATGAGAGGTGGCAAACCACTTCCTCTCTATGGAAATCCGTAGCCAAACGTCCCAACTCAAGATAGAAATCAGTCCAGGAATTTGTTAGGATGAAACTTCCGCCATCTTATTTTAAAAAACACTCCTTAAATTGGCTGGTGCGACTGAGACTCTGGGAAAGAGCGCCAGTTGGCATGGCCTCTTTGTAGGATTTTCCTCATTGGCACGAGCGATGAACTGGCTACCCGCGCCACTGCAAAAATGGATGTTTTTATGGTTTTTTACAAGGAGATGTCTTTAGGGAAATTGAAGCTCATGTTTAGATGAATGCAATGATAATGGTTTCAAGGCATGACATTGCTCACAGGTCACATAATGGGCCCTCCAATGTGCGGGACGGGAAATGGTAGGGACGGTGACAAATTACTGTGTAACAGATGCCCCCTAAAGCATAAGGTCCGAGAGAGAGAAAGGGGTGAAATGCTTTACAAGAACGTGTCCAACTGAAGCTCCGCCGTCGAAAAACCTATGGGAGAAATACAACTGATATCTCAAGTACATGATGTATATGCAGTATGGGCGCAGCCATTCGAAAAAGAGTATACAATAATCCAGATCCAGGGTATGGGCACAGCCATCCAGTGAGGACCAATAAATAGACTCAAGTATGGTCGCAGCCATCCATTGAATAAGTCATTTAAATAATCATAATAATCCACAATATCACAGCTTGGATTACAATAGACACAATCCAGTGTCTTGCGCTCCATCTCGACCCAAACAAAGTACAAGTTCAAGCATGCGAATATGTGAGCTGAAGTCGAACATGCAAGAACATCGTCTGATTACTAGCCAATAATGAGAGTTGTTAACAGACGCGAGAGGAACCACCAATAATGACGATGGCCCTCAAGGTACTACAGGTACAATCTACGGCATGTCAATCAATGAGCTGGCGTCGAACACCCGTAGAATCACTCGATCGGAGGCCAATGATGAAAACCTCACGTCGAATGCGACGAACCTGCCATTGAGGCATGCAGGCTCCAAGGTATCATAAAGGAGTCTCCAGATCAACTTCCTGGATAATGAGTTGAAGTCAACAGGAAGTGACCTTGATCGAAGGTGGGCCATAATTCTTCCCACATCATCGACATGAGACAGAGGAACATGATGTTTTGTTGTGAATCAGAATCGTATGAGAATCAGAGGAAGGTTGATATTTGTAGAGGTCAACTTCTCTTGAACATATAAACGGCACGATAGTGGACTTGGTAGTATTTGACATCAACAGATCAGAGGTCATGGTGACGGGGCAACGAGCAGATGAGAGGTCAAAAGGGATTATCCAAACCCACGGAGGCAAAGTGAAGAAATGAGATGAGATGTCCCCAACCTGACACGAATGCAGACAAGTGCCATGTTCAAGAGCGACAAACTGCCGACATGACAATGATGATGGTTCCATTTTCCCCCCACCATTTCTGGCGAGTACCCCAATTATTTTTGATAACAAGATTGAAGGGGATAGCATATGTTTGTAATATAAATCCACCCTTCGGGCGAATCCATCCTAGTACATTTAACGAGCCCTAGGAAGGAAAAACTCGGAGAATGTCATTTCGACTGAATCCAATGTCATCAGGGTTTAATGAGTATGACAAAGGAAGAAATCGGTGTCTTTTCATGTTTAGAGAGTTTGAAAAGACAGCAGAAAAGAAAAATCCAAAGGTCCCTTTTCGTAAATAGTTCCTCAGATCCAAAAAGGTAGAAAACACTATCCGAGAAAACCTCCTAGTCGCGATAGGCTAGGGTATTCCTTTTTCGTAATCAATCTATCCCACCCCGAAAAAGGGGTAAACGTATACTGGGTAGATGTCGATTCATGTCCATTTTAACGAGATCGAAACGACAAGGGCCTCGGCAATATTTTCATGTTTAGAGAGTGAGAAAAGAGCTGAAAGATGACTCCAAAGTGACTTTTTCGTGTATTTACCGAGTCCGAAAAAGTATAAAATACAACTCGTTTCCACCGTTAAAGTCGCAAAAACCTACTGCTGCACATACCAAGCAAGGGTAAAACCCATTTTCGACATAACATATTAAAATATTTGATAAAAATAACTTTTAAAACCCATCCTACATCGAAAAATTTATAAATATGCCAAAATGGTAAAAACAAAATTACATTTACTATTTACCTTGGTAAAAAGCAGCAGTGGTCCATTTTTGGAGTGCAAACTTCTGACAGCGATTGTGACAGATCCGGTTGACCATTCAGATTCTCGTCTGCTATAGGTAAGAGGCGCTCCCCTGTACTTCATTTCAATCCATTTTTTGATAGTTTTCCCTCATATATCAGGCTCTGTGGCAACTTTTTGAATTTTTAGGGCTGCGCTCATTGGCGCGGGTATCGGGCACCGAACCGGGCCAATGGAATTTCTGTCTCAAGGCCTCGCGCCACACAGCGCGACTGTTCTAAAAACAGTCGTGCCAGCAGCCGGACTCATTTCCGCCTAAAAATTCGAGAGTTTAACCAATTTGAATGAATTTCGAAGCCTAACAGAGATCTCTACCAGAGATCTAATTAAGGGTTTGTAACCATGTGGATGCAGGAAATCAAGCAAAATGGTGATTGAGTGGAAAGAAAGAGAGCATGGAGAAGAGGATGAACATGCCATGGAAAATGAGGCTTGCATGAATACCCTCAGAAACTGTGGGCTAAAGAAGTTCTTCCTAACACCCTGCTTACGAGCTCAACCTGAGCTCCTCCAGTATCTGATCAATATTTGGGATGAACATGAACAAGTGTTCAAGTTACGAGACCAGGTGTTGGAGCTGGAGGTTTTTGATGTGTACTTTATAACCAGACTGTCTCACAGAGGTCTGGTGCCCATCTTGACTGGGAGCAGACCATCCGCGCGAGAAAATGGAAGAAGTGATGGCACGAGTGTGCCCAAGGGCACAAATGGGATCAGGGAGTAAAAAGGTGGATATCCACACCATCCCCGATATGGAATTGAGGTTTGTCCTACATACCATCACACGGGCTGTGGGGTCGCAGGCACCGAACGAGGCCACAAAGGCCCAACTCCTGCTGGCCTCAGAGTGCATGAGTCCCCTATTGTTTTACTGGGCTACAACAGTAACAACAAACATGAATAGACAGCTCACGAAATGCAAGCAAGCCAAACTGAAACAGTTCGGCTACGGTTCCATCTTGGTATCGTTTATTCTGGAACGATTACCAATCTTCCAAGGCCAAGGGGCCATCATAGCTGAGCCGATTCCATGAGAGCCAAGAATGGCTCGCTGGGCAGCACTAATGCCCAGAGCTGGAGGAGGCCAATAGATATCGTGGAGGCCGAAGTTTTTTGGGTGGTTGCGACGCCAGTTGATCGTAGTGGAGGAATGGCCATATGCAGGAAACGATTTCACTGGAGACCCAGATCTCCCACTACCAGAAGGAGATGACTGGGACGAGGAGTTGGGTATGACCTCATCTCTTTTGATTTTTATGTTTTATGATTTTTTTTGTTAATACACATTCGTCCTAACACATTTTATGTGTATGCAGATGTGGGCCCCGAGAGACCAGCCGGTATGTCTCCAATTGCACGGAGGACTCTTCTCGCCCCTGATCCTTAGGCAGAGGGCACAGGAGGGGAGGAGTTGATCCAGAATCTCGAGGGTATTGCCCGAGGGATCCCGGACTATGCTCAGCTGGCGGATGTACCGATGGCGTACCAGCGACATACGGTGGGAGTTCCAAGTCGGATTTTTCGAATCCTGAGACACTTAGTGCATGCAGTTACATGTTATCATGAGCACCATGCGGATTAGACTCTTAGGGCTTTTACCACACATATTTTTTGAGAGACATATCATCTCCGAATGTATTTAAGACGATTATGTATATTTTTACTTTATGTGACACACGCTATGTAAACACTTCAATATCTATATATGCATATCTATTTCTGGATGGATCTTTCTTTACATGTGATGATGTTTTCTATATGTCATGCAAATGTCTAATACAAATTCAATCTAATGTATCAGTTACATAACAAACGACCCAATGCGAAATGTATTCACACAATGTATCTACTCACACATTTCATTTTTATGCAAGCTTAAAGGCACACATGAACACACACATATGAAAACTATGCTTGAAATGAGGAAAACGGGCATGCCCCCCAGCATGGTGTCTCAATTCGAGGTGCATGCCCCCCAAGCTTCAGTCCATTGAAAATGGAGTGAAGGTTCAAAACAAAGAGGCGAATTGAACATGCTCGTGTTTCATTATTTTAACAAGGTTGACACACTTAAAAGAACTATCCTCAAACAACTTGATTCATTGTTTTTAGGAGCTCGACACAAGTGAAGGAACTATGCTCCGAGAACCTGGTTTCGTTTTTTAAAGAGCTTGACACAGGGAGGAAACTGTGCTCTAACCGACTTACATCAAAATGAACAAGAAGGCGGCGCTTCCAAGAGTTCCACTCCCGATAGAAGGAAAACATCCTGGAAGTCAGGACCTAATGCCCCCAGTACACTATGCACGACGGCGTTATCACTGAGTGCAGGTACAGGGTAGGTAGACACATAGTTGACCTGTGGTGGAGCAGATACAACGGGTGGATAAAAACTCGGCGGGGGTGATGGTGGACCAGTTGCCACATTAGGACCAAAGAATGAAAGATGATCAATGGTCACGATCAGTCCTTCATGCGGAAAACAGGCCACACAAAAAAGGGAGGAGACAAGAGCTCCCATGGCATAAGTGTAGTCGCGCCCCAAGATCAGATTGAAATCCAAGGGGCTTGGAACAACCATCACGTCCATATGGACGGTTTTACCTCCCAAAGTAACCGGTAACCTTGGAAGAATCCCCAACGGTTGACTCGTCCTTCTGTTAAAAGTCAATAGATTCTGCGTAACAGGCGCAAGCGGCGGCGAACCGAAAGCTTGCCAGGTAGTTGAGGATAGAATACTAACAGAGGCACCTTCTTCTATAATGGTGCTGGGTACGACCAGACCAAGAGCCTGTACTGTGATCTCGAAAGGCACGTAAGACGGAAGGGGGAATCTTGCAAATCGACTCCAATCAAAGGAGCCGACCAGACTACTCGGAGGGGATACCATCGAACCGAGAAGGTCTTCCCCTAGTGTTACGGAAGAAGGAGCATCCTCCATAACCTCCATCTCGAAGGTAGGAGGGATATCCTTCGTAGCCTCCATCATGGGAGGCGGAGGAGCAGCTTCTTGAAGTACAAGGAGAGGAGAATCTTTCTCCAAGTTTGAAGAATCTGAAGAAACCAGAAGGACATGGGGGGTGTGAGATCCACTCTCGACAGAAAATACCTGGTGCACCGCGGATGGGGCCAGTTCCACTGATCCTACGACCAATGGTTGGTCAAGGACAGATTCATGAATTCGAATTTCTGGGGGTGTGGGATCGACCAAGGATGACTCTTGACCAATCGTAGGATCAGTTAGTGGAGGACTCAAAGAAAGTTGTTTATAACTAGCCAGGAGGCGTGGTGTACAAACAGTTGAGTTGTCCAAAACTCACTTGGCTTCATCCATATAAGGCAAAGGTGAATGGCATGATGTCCTTCACACAAATTATAGGGATTGGTGATCTTACCCTGCTTCTTAGGAGCCTTATCAGCACCAGTTGAAGATGTGCCCCCAACCTGGCTCTCGGAAGTCAAAGGCAACGGCGGACGATTGCCGGACCATGCTTCGAGCACCTTGGGTATGCCAGGGAAGTCTCAGAGAAGATGGTCTCCCGTGCAAAACATGCGGGAACTTGAATTTCCGTGGAGGGTTGGAAGGTACATCAGGAGGAGATGTTTCAGAAACAATAGCGGCAGCTTTAGCCTCTCTTTTATCGGACTTCTTCTTCTTCGTCTTCTTCTTCTTCTTCTTAGCCACCTGGTTACTCGAATCCAGACTTTCACCGGGTGAAGTAGAAGAGGAGGATGCAGAAATAGGTGAAGAAGGGGAGAGGTCCACCTGGGAATCAACATGATGTTGTTCCGGCAGAGGAACTGATTGAACAGTAGTGGAGACATTCGGGACCACAGAGGTTGAAAACAACCAAACAGGCAACCCAACAGTTAACCCAGGGAGGGACAACGTTGCCATGTAGGGTGCACCAACGTTCCCAAAAGGAGGAAAATTACCAGGATTCCCATCAAGGGGAGTTCCTTGGTTGGTAAACTACGAAAAAGTTTCCGCCAAACAAGAAGTTTGATGGTGAAAAGATCGAGACACACGATCGGTCAATGAGAGAAAATCTAAAGAGGGCGTGTGAACTTTTATGATTAATTTTTACCACATTTAAAAATAAACTTCACCGTTTCATGTTTTAAGAGTCGAGAAATGATAAAAAGGTGACTCTATCTCTTTCAGATATGACACAAGCGTGAAAGGACAAGCGCTTGGTGATCTTTTCAAATTTAGGGAGTCAGAAAAGATCAAATTACTGCTCAGGAATACTAGGTAAAAGGGTGTACCAAATAACCGTGAACTGCAATATACACCTTGGTTTTAATAATGAAAAATAAATCGACCAAGGACTTTCCGTACGTGCAGGCAATCTCCCCGAATGCTGTGTTCGGTGTATCACGGGTATAGGGCGGCAGACTTGGCTTCCTATGGATAAAGGATTGAAAACCTAGAGGGGTCTTCCTTTATATACGCGATGGTACGGGGAGCACAAGTCTGTACTAGCGATGTCTAAAGCCAAAAGGCGAACGACAGCTACTAGGTTTAAAGACGTCGGAACACATCTCTAGCCTAGACCTCTAAATGTGTTTCGTTATGCTGCCTTAGTGTAAATTGAGTAGATTTTTAAAGTTGATCTTCAATTACGTTTTAGTTTTCAGGCCCTAACGAATGTGTGGTCTCAAAAATTCCTAAATGCAAAGCTACATGCCACAGTACATCATTTCATTCGATGAAAACTAGCTACAGAAGAGTTGAGAGCTTTTACACAAACAAAATGATCAGAAGACAAACAATGATATCTCTAATGAAACTAATGAAATTGAAAACTTTTCATTCAAATCACTAATTACTATTAAAATCGAAAAGATCTCAATTTGCGCTAATCAACCAAAAGCAAAAGAGATTTTTTTTTTTTTTTTAATTTTCAATGTTCGATGGCTAGATGCACTAAACAATCCGAAAACAAATGGAACAACTTGAGAAATGATATTAAGAGAGAAAAACAAACTAATTTCACTCAATGACACCAACAATCAGATCTCAAATCGACCAAAGTCTCTCAAAATCGAGAAAAAGTCCCAAAGGTTCCAATGTACCGTGTGATCTGGGCCCAAAGCAAGACCAAACGAAATTTGAGTGCAGAGAATCACTCAAAAATTGCAATAAAACGGTGAACAACTACTAAGAGAATGTGGAGGAACAATCAGAGGATTGACTGGACTAACAAAACACCAAAACTCCTAAGGAGGGCTCGATGCACAAAGCCACTAGATGCCCTAGGGCTTAAAACGTGAAATCAATGGAGAAAAGCAATCAACCAAAGGACGAAGGCAAATTCCCAGTCAAACAGGACTCCAAAACACTCAGGTAGCTGAAAAACCAGAAAGGAAAACACTGACCAGACCCAGAGAGCTCAAAACTGAGCAAACCCTAATGCCTCACAGGAGTGGCGCGACTGTGAGGTTGTAACTGGCGCCAGAAATCAATTGGCACAGGCAATACAAAATAAACATGCGCCAATTGGCGCGACTGTCGAGCTAAACAGTGCGCCAGCCGAGTTCCTTAGCCAAAAATAAAAAATAACTACTCCAGAAGCAAATCAATGATAACTAAGCAAACCAAGAAGCAAAAACAGCAAAAGAACCCGACCCAGAAGGCTAACCAAGCAAGGAAAACCACGAAACAATCAAAACGAGACAATCAAAACGAGACGATCCCCAGCGGAGTCGCCAAATTGTTGAGGAGGTAAATCCCCTCTGCGGACAGAGGCGATCCTTACTAGCCCAGCACGGGTCTAGCAATAATCATCAAATGCTACAGTGCAAGTTCCTAATTGCGAATAAACAGACCAACGATGGAGGCCTACCTGGAGTCCAGTGCTATGATTCGTAGAAGAGACAGCGTTCCTGTTCCTCAGCTTCGGCAGATCACGATCCCCACGATCTCCATGGATGGACACCTGCACATGCAAGAAACAACATGAATACAAGCGTAAAATCCAGAATACGCAACTATATATCAGTCAGAAAGGATATAACTCATCATTATCATAAGTGAAAAATAGAGTGGAACCATAACCAGTAGTCATTCATTAATAAGCAATTGAAAGAGAGTACAACCAATGTTCTGACGCTGAGGTCTCCTTCGGAAGGGTCTCCAGTTGTGCACGTCTCGCAAAGCCTGCCAGGGATGGGACAAGCCTCTCTTAGAGTCTCTCGACGATAGTCTCCTTTCTTGAGTCGACCTTAAGGGAAGAATGAGGGCTTTTGCAGCATGAAGGCTCTTGGGAATTTGAAGATTCAAAGCTTAGGTACTTCAAGAATAGCTTGCAATGGTAATGGAAAAGCTTTTATAGAAGGAGGAAGGGGATTTGGGATCCCTATAATTGTGGGATTGGCCCTATCTTCAAGGAAGCTTCCATGAGAGGTGGCAAACCACTTCCTCTCTATGGAAATCCGTAGCCAAACGTCCCAACTCAAGATAGAAATCAGTCCAGGAATTTGTTAGGATGAAACTTCCACCATCTTATTTTAAAAAACACTCCTTAAATTGGTTGGCGCGACTGAGACTCTGGGACAGAGCGCCAGTTGGCGCGGCCTCTTTGTAGGATTTTCCTCATTGGCATGAGTGATGAACTGGCTACCCGCGCCAATGCAAAAAGGGATGTTTTTATGGTTTTTTGCAAGGAGATGTCTGTAGGGAAATTGAAGCTCATGTTTAGAGGAATGCAATGATAATGGTTTGAAGGCATGACATTGCTCACAGGTCACATAATGGGCCCTCCAATATGCGGGATGGGAAATGGTAGGGACGGTAACAAATTACTGTGTAACAGCTCTCCCATTTTATTTTCATCTATATTTCATTATGTAAAGAATACTACATATTCCCACTCATTTGATATGATGAAATGGTTTCATATTTTATGGGAAAATAAATTGTGGTATAATTTCAAACCAATTTGGACACTAAAGAAAAACTTGAGACATTAATCATCAAATAAAATGCTCATTGACAACATATTCCTTAATTCAGCATATCAACTTTTTGATGTTTTATTAATATGACATATGGCAGCTTGCATGACATTCATGGGGCCTTACTCAATGAATCTCTGACATATCTTGTGTGTTACTAGCATACTAAGCAATACCCTTAATTTGACTACATATTGGAAAATGCCTCTGAAAATCACTTTATTTAACCCCCTATCAATAGAAACCTAATACACCTTCCCAATTTTAAAACCCCTATTTTCACTAGATATTGAAGATATTGATTTTTTCATTAACATTTTTTATACCAATGTATATTTCTTCATTAACTTTGAGCTCCATTTTTTATATCTGCCAATATAAAAACCACTTATCCCCTATTGTATGTAAAATATATCATGTCATTTTTTCCTCAATATATATCCTTGGATATGAACACATTTTATGGTATTTCTCCCCACTATAGCCCCTCTAATTCCATTCCCATCCCAAGTAGTAAGGAAAATGATGATAAGACCCTCCTACTATTTTTGCACACTTATTACGACCTCCATTTATTCTAATGATTTCTCCCATACTTTGTGAATGATGACGTATTATAAATATGTTTATTGCCTCAACAAGAATCGTTTGAGTTCATAGGGCTCTATCCTAGATTTCAACACTAGTGTAATGTGAACCGTAGCAGCAAGCTTTCAATAACCCCTCTCATTGTTACATATAAACCACTTAAGGATTCAAGGCTCAATTTTCTAATCCAGGAGTAGGCCAATCATTTGTAAACTCTACACTCTATGTTTGAATTGGGTACATTAGCTCAAAATTTTCATTTTGGAAGAGGCTTAATGAATCAAGGTGTATGATTTTATGGGCTCGACTTGGACTCTCCAAAATTATTTTCCTCAAAAACCTAAGTGTCTTCTTCTTATTCTTATAGGTTCTCATCCTAAAACTCTATAGTTCATATCCCTATGAAAATTAATTATAAATATCTTCACAAATCACACCTTGCTCTATAGAGGCAAGAGGATTCCAATATATGGATCTCTTTCTGATCCTTCAATAATATCTTCAATCAACAACAAGCTAGCAACGATCATATGGTGGAGATTATTTTCAAAATTTTCTATAGCATAAGAAGCAATTGCCAACAATGGAATTAATAGTAAAAAATATTTTTCATTAATAGAATTTGGAATTTACAATAAATTGAGGGGGATTGCACTCCATGAAATATCTAGTTGTTGAGAATCAAATAAACTTTATTTCTAAGATAAAATTAGAACATTTTCCATATTAGAAGGATCCCCTTAATGAACATGTAGACATTAGGGATGCAACTGAAAGAAAACAACGTAATCGGATGCCTTACTAACCCCTAATGCATACTCAAATATATTGTATATTTAGTAACTAAGATATTAACGATCTTTGAGAGTGTAAAATTTTGTGATCCATATCTAATTTATCGTAAATCTTCTATAAAATCACATTATCATTCGAGAAGCCGACGTGTTTTGAAATACTTAGTGTAATTCATCATCACGAAATAGTGATATATCTTATCTAGATCACTCATTATAAATAATAATGTGATTTTCCCAAACATTTATGATATATTAACAATATTTTTAATAGTTTTTACATATATATATATATATATATATATATATATATATATATAATCTGAATTGTTCTTTTTTTCCGAAGAAAAAAACCATTGTCTATTATCAGTATAAATACTACATAATTCCAAAACATTCTTTGAATCTTCAAATTGAGATCATCATACAAGATAGTCTCAGATCATGAACATAATTGTCAGATATGAAAAGGCCATACAGTCCATATAAAGCATCCATATAAACTTAAGAAAACTGAGAAAATATGCATATCATGTAATTAGTAGGAAAATATAAACCTAACATCTCTATTTAAATTCAAATAATAATATAACTTTTCTAGATCACTCATTATAAATAATAATGTGATTTTCAAAAAATTTATGATATATTAATAATCTTTTTAATATTTTGTTACATCTAGAAAATTATATTTTTATAATTATTATTATCTAAAATTATTAACATTTCTATTTAAATTCAAATTTCATCTCATTAATGATGATGATACTCTATCTACTACCTTCCACTACAAGGAAAAGACCCTCTAGTGGAGGTTATAAAGGAGGTTTTTAGTGTTATCAAATTGGCCAAAATTGTCAAAAAAACATATGCTACCACATCTGTTTCTGGTATCAGAGGTTTTGGTGGAGCTTTTAATGGAAATTCAAGACAACTAAAAAAAAATTGGCGGCCGGAGGTTATTATCAATGTTCTTTCATTGGTGATCTTATCAGGTTTTAACGCACCAGTGCGTATCAGTAGACAGTGCGTGGCGATCGAAGGAGAATTCACTGGGCCGTTAAGGAAAACAACAGCACTGGGCCTGGTGTTGGTGATACAATGCACGAGGCCGTTCTAATTGGGCTTGAGATTTGAGTGGAGCCCATAGGTCGTATAATCGCACTGGTGCGTGTATATTTATGAGGCACCAGTGCTCCGTATCACAGAAAGGAAGCGAGATTTATAATTGATATCAGTATTCGTGCGATGCACATGGCATCTACAAATCCAGTGGTGCTTATAGATACATAAACGTCCAGATGCGCAGTATCACACAAACGCACCGATATTTATAACTAGAATCAGTATTAGTGCAGTGCCCATAGAGTCATAAATGCACTGGTGCATATAGACACATAAACACACCGGTTTTCATTTTTTTTTTTTAGAAACATCGACCTCTGACAGTCCAATTATTGTGATTGTTTTAAATTCATTATTCATCAAAAGTCGACACATCTTATAACAATATTCATATCAATTAAATTTTTATTAATGCATTTGAATGTGCTGTTTGGATTAATTTTTTATATCATATCAGCATTATTGTGGTTTTTTAAAATTCATTACTCATTAAAAGTCGGCACATATATATAATCTTATAACAATATTCATATGAATTAAATTTTTATTACTGCATTTGAGAATGACAATGGATAACGCAATAGGATAAATTAAAACATATTTTATGATTATATATATGAATAATACAGTCTTTATCATACAAAATGGGACAATTATTTGTAACCCTTTGTCTTTCAATTGGGACACTATGTCCATTACATTAAACAAAATGTCTGATTTCAGAGACATATTTCAAAAAATAAAATGCCTTGGTTTGATATCCAAATTACATAGTGATCATCATTCTTCACTTGAACTGTTGTCACTGCTAGAGCTACTTCCATGACTTGGGTTATTTTCAGGAATGTTGTGTTCACAACATTGATTGTTTTCTTCTTCTTCACTTTCCATCTACAAACATAAAAATAAAATGAAATGAGTGTATATACATTGGTGATAATAATGAAAATTCCAATATTAAATAATATACATCAATGTAAATCGAAAAGAAAAATGACGTACCATAGCAACAATTGACTCATAAATATACACATTCTTTCAAAACCTTGTATAATGCCATCTTTCAAAATTTCATCTGTTGGTGTAGTTCCATACTTTGTTTCCTGAAAGTTTTATACCCCATAACAAATCATATATTTAATATAAAATATGTTTTTTTTTTTAATATATTAATCATAGACGAAGCTAATTAAAAGAAGATCAATAGATGCTTACAAATTCCACAATTAAGTTCTGATACACCAACATATACTCACAACCCATATTTAACCCAATTTCAATCAATCCGTCTGATGGTTCTTCTTTGTATGTTAGCACTTATTTGAAGACATTCAATGATGATTTTTGCAAAACAACTTAAAAAATACAAAACCGAAATCTAGTTAAGCTATTATAAGGAAGTAACAATTACTCACAAACTTAGAGATCAACCATTTTATTCATTTTCATCCTATTTTCTGTGCTGAATGGGTTTCATTTTCTTTTCATTTATGCAAAAAAATTCTAGAAAATTAATATTTAATGCTAAAATTTTTATTTATTGTACATAATGATCGAAAATTTCAATGATTACATATTACATTTGAAGCACGTTGTTGTATTCATTCCACTAGATCCCTCAAAATTTTGTAAAAGTTTTCCCCCCTTTACTTAACTTCCAGCACCACACCAGATGAGCCAAGGAGCAATTCATTTTCATTTGCATGTTCTATTTTTTTCTTTTCTTAGAACAACATTCCTTTTTTGAGTTGTTGGTCCCTTTAGAACATTAAACAGATGTGAATTAGTAGACTGTTTGACACATGTTATCTAATAATTTTAAGTATGTTATTAATGATAATTAAAAAAAGAAACTCTTATTGGATCGATAGTATTGTTTCATTCACCTGATTCATATTTTTTGCAATTTTTCCATTAAAATTTTACACTCTTCTAGTCGTAGATCAAAAATAATCATATCGAGCTTCATCATTTTGTGGCTCTGCATGATACACAGTAAATAATACATATTAGTTAAAGTTACATATAGTTCAAAAATAATATTTTTTATAAATAATTTAAAAAGAAATTTCCTTTTTTTCTTTTCTTGATGTGTTAACAGTATTTCTGTTACTTTATATCCTGTCAGTCATTTATTTATCAATATAAAACCTGTAGCATATCATTCATTAATATATTTATAAATAAATTCTCAACTTTTCAGGTAGAAAATAAATCTCAAGACACCGATGCACCATTCATGAAATCCGCACCGTCGTCGATGCGTGGATATATTAACAACGCACCACAAAACAGTATAATACACTGTATGGTGCATTCGGTATTATAAACGCACCTAAAAAACAATGTAATAAACCTAATGGTGCGTGGGGTATTATAAACGCACCGCAAAAATGGTGTAATACATTGTACGGTGCTTTCCTAGTTAAAGAGAGCACTGGTGCCCTATTTCGGATTTGGCGCACAGATTTAAAAAAATGTTTTCAATTTTTTTACGACACAAAACTTGCGCGGTGCACTGTAATAATATAGATCATTGGTGTGGTGGCGTATGCAGGGCACACCGATAAAGAAAAATCCATTTTTTCAAAAATTCACGCAATGGCCGAATGGATTGGGATCCGACTATGCAAGTTGTCCCGTGGGTTGGACGTCAATCTAAAATAAAAACCCTAATTTTGAAATCATAGAAACAGGGAGAAGAAAGGGAAAAAAAAAAATGAAGGGTTCAGGGTAAAAATGGATAAAACTGCAGGAAAAAAAAAAAACTACAGAAAAAAAGTAAGAAAAAAAAGAATTAAATTTAATCACGAAATGGTTTGAAATTCTATGATAAAGGGCTTGAATCACTAGAGTTTTGGTTTTTGATTGTTTGAATACTTCTTTTCAAACGTATTTCACCATCCACAGTGCCCTCGTGCTCTCTTTCTCCAGGTCTGTCTCCTGCAAAATCTAACTAGATATTTTTAGCAAAAATAGTGAAATAATGAAAAGTGTTTAGTATTTAAAGAGAATAATTACATCAAATTAGATTTTTGAAAATATTTTACCGCCCATTTTTAAAATTTCCGCTTTTAATGCTTAACAAAATGAGAAATTTGTATTTTTTATTTTCATTTATTCGTTTCCGGTCTTGGCAGTACGGCATAGGTGCATTGTATTAATACGATGCCGGAAACTGTTGGGATGATAAAATTTTCGGACTTTTTAAATGACTATTTTTTTATTATGTAATATCATAATAAAATAATGATAATTATAAGTACATGAATTTATTTTCATTATTTTCTAAACTTTATGTTACAAAAATTCGTATTATTCTAGATTTGTTATTTTACAATTATTTGCAAATTTACAGATTTAAATATTTTAATAAAATCATTTCACATTAATACAATTAAAATTTTCACATTAACATAATTAATATTTTACATACAATTACATTAATTAAAATCGCATTTACAATTAGAATTAAAATTACAATTACAATTTTACATTAATTTCACATACATGAATTACGTTTAGAATTACAATTACAATTTTAATTTTACATACAATTACATTTACAATTTTACATATAATTACATTTACAATTACGATTACAATTTTACAAATATTTTACAAACTATTCAATTAAAATTACAGTTACAAATACAATTACATTTATAATTTTACATAGAATTACATTTACAATTACAATTACAATTTTACAAATATTTTACATACAATTCAATTAAAATTACAAATACAATTACAATTTGCGAAATTTACATACAATTACAATTTTACAATTTTTCATATATGCAATTACAATCATTTCAAAATAAATTAAATATTACAATTACAATTAAAATTTTACATTAATAAATATTTTACATACAATTACACTTAAATTACAATTAGTACAAATACAAATACAATTTTACATCATCACGATCATAATAACCATCGTACAAACATCATATTCGACTAATAAACACATTAAATTAACATCAAATTAAGATTATATATTAACATCATCACAACAAAAACATAAAATATACATCTCAATATAATGTCAAATAACTCATGTGCCTATCACATATACACATCGATCTGCAAGCTAAACATTAAATGAACATATCTAACATGACTAACAATATGCACCACATCATGATGATCATCAACATGAAAATTAAGTACAACTGCAACATGAACATAAAATACATGGACCATATATATATATATATATATATATATAACTGAATAATGTTAAAAATATATAGATGTAAAATAAATTTCATGGATCAGGCATTTGTGGTAATATAACAACATAAATAACACTAGTACAAGTTGATGTGGCACCTTTCAGTAAGGCTGGGTGCGGCACAATAATCGATGGTCGATGCTTTGCTCATGATCATGGTAGTCACCAAATCTTGATGGTGGTATTACAACGCGATCAATATGGGAGCACAATAGTAGTGAGCCTATTTCGGAGTTAATGAGTATTGGTGGTAATATAAACATCATGCTGCAAGCTGAAGTGGATGTGGCCTACTCGGTAAAGCTGTCTGGCTCAAACAATCGATGGTCGACTAGCACATATGATCGTGATCACTAGTACTGATGGATGCATCTGCTGGTGGTAGTACAACATGATCAATATGAGGCACAATAGTAGTGGAGGCCTACTTAGTTAATAGTACTAAAGCCTCGGCAGTCGATGGTCCAGCCTGCTCATGATGATCATGACTAGTACTCATGATGGATGCTGCAGGCTACTGACTGGATGTGGCCAATGGTCCAGCCTCATCTTCAAGATGACTACTATCAGATGCTGCCAGTGGAGCCTCATGATGATCATGAGGTGCGCCGTGAGGTGAACGATCACAAGATGCATATGAGTCGTTGTTGGAGGACTATCCATCACGTACCACAGCTTGACTATGCCTATAGCTACGGAAAATCCTCCTCAATCACGTAACAGTTTTCGTAGCTCCTACGACATGCTGCATCAGGCCGTACATGTCATGCAACATGCCTCTCTGCCTCTGTAACAGTCTATCATTTCCTTGTATCTCTCTGTAATGAGCGGGCCTGATGTCCCCATCTAAAATCAATCCACAGAGTTGGCTGCCCAAATCCATCCAGTATCTAGTCTCAGGTCGACCATGCCTAGCAAAAGGTGGTACTGGTGTACCATAAGGCACATGATGAACACATCTCTCTATTGTGCCACCGGCCTCATCCTCCAGTGCATCATCCATATCCTGATCGTAATCATCAGGATCGACACCTAGATCATGTGGTGGATTCGGCATCTCATCGCCATCAAAAGAGCCAATGTCTGCGAAATATATACAAGTACACAAAAATAATTAGAGAATTTCATTACACAATTTAATAAAAACAAGTTAAAGAACATATTAGAATAAATATAAATAAAACAATAATATTACCTCTATCATCTCGCGGCTCATCAGGAGTGAAGAGGATGTTGGGACACCCTTGCCAATCTAGCCCAGCATAAGGACATGGGACCATAATGAAGGGATGCAGCTCACCAACACTGGCCATTAAGTCCAACGAATCATGTGATATCCTCACTGGAAACATAGTGTCTCCCCTCTTGGGCATCATCTGCCCCCACATGCACAACCAGGCCTCGAATATCAGCCTACGAGGCTGTCGAACAAAACTAGCTCTCATCTCTGGAAGCCTCTCAAAAAATAAACAAAACAACTCTAAAGCAGAAGGGAAGTTGACCCTCCCTTGTGCATGAGCATGACATCTATCCAAGGCCATAAAAAACTGTCGCAAAAAAATGGCAGACCACCTAACAAGTCGTGGCTGTTGTACTAAAGAATCAATTTAATATAAAAGAGAGAAACTAATGTATTTCCCGTCACTGGTGTTGTGTGAAATGATCGAAGCAATAATAGAGAGGCATTGCACGTCCTTTCTACCAAAAGCACCTATACGTAACTGACCTCCAGGTACCTGAAACTCTGAAGGAGACAATATATGTGCTCCAATGTATCTCTGGGAGTAAACTAACTAACTCCTTGCTACACAACCAACTGGCACGTCTGGGAATGAGAGAAAATCTAGCCCTCTCCTCGATAGTCCTGTAATAAAATAAATGTCCTCCTCAGTGGGTGTGCACCACTGGTCAGGACCAACCTGAAAAGCCTGTCGGTGGGCATTCCACCTGCCGGTAAGATGTCTCAAAAGCACACTATGGGCCTTTAGGCCAGAAATAGCCTCCTCACAGAACTTAAAGAGGCCTACCTGCATAAGGATCTCCTGGGTATCTACAGTAATAGGGCGAGGGCATCCATCTCTCTCCCTCTCTCTCGCCTCCCATTGGCGAATCATGTCATATTGTTCTGCTTGTTGTTGCTGATGTTGCTCTTGTTCCTCTGAATCATTGCCATATTAAATAAATTTTTTTAAAATAGAAATGTATTTATAAATATACATATATAATTTTTTTTGAAAAAAACAAACATACAAGTCGGTGCTCCATAAAAATAGTCATGCACCGGTGCCGGTGAGTCCTAATATTTTAGCGCACCGGCCTCAGGGCTCCTAATGAAATAGACCACACTGGATTCTATGCAGATGTCTATTTTTCAGGCAGCGTGGACTGTATATAATTCAGAATAGCAGTGCACTGACTGAAATATATGCCTCGGCGCGTATAGTCATGTCAGTGCACTGACTTCATGACAATGACATAGTTGACGGTGCGGACTTTTACCTGGTTGAATCGTTAACCCTCTCAGAATGCAAAATGCGGTGTGCTGACATAAACTGGGGTGTTTAATGAAGTCAATGCACCGCACTGTGATTGATTGGGTCAATGGTGCACATGGATAGATGAGCACACTTCCTTTTTTCTTTTTTATTTTCAGTTTAAAATTATTTAGGGTGCCTTCCGGCACGACCCCAGAAACGATGCGGTTACCATTAGCATTGGTAACGGTGCTACCTGTAAATTTTACAGGTAGCACCACTATCCGGTGTGAGTTGAACAGCCCAAGTGCACCGCACGACAAATTTTTTCTTTTCTTTTTTAATGGTTAAGTTTAATTTTATTTCAATTTATAATCTGCTAAAAGGCTTAATTATAGAAAAACTAGAAAAATACTTGTACATTTCGCCATCGAGGAAGCATATTGGCTGTAAAATTTGGAAAATAAAATTTGCCCACTGTTTTTCAAAATGCAAGCTGGAGATTGGTGGCCAATGCATAGCAGTAGTGTGCAATGGGTGCAATGAGAGCACCGATGTCAGGGTAGCTCAGAAATAAGGAAATAACACCGGGGCTTCAGAGCTCTAGAGCACTGAAGAAAGTGAATAATGAAGTTTTTTGGCTATATATATATTTTTAATTAACCCTGTTTTGGTGCGCGAGGTTTTATAAGAACACCGGTGTGGTTAAATAAAACAGCACCCGACGATATCAGTTTTGGTGCGTTGTTTATAATGTGTCGGGGCGTTTCCCTAACTGTGCACTGGGATGTTTCAGTTTTGACGCGAAAATTTGATGATGCATCGGGGCGGTGTAATGGTAAAGCACCAGTGTGTAATAGTCACAAAGCACCAGTTTTTTGGCCTGAATATTTTTTTTTATATAGCGCTATACCAGTGCGTGCGGTTTCTCGCGCATCGGTGTTCTTAGAGAAGAACGCACCGGCTTGCTTCTATTTTGGCACGGTGTTTTATGATGCACCGACGCGGAAGAGTATTGACACTCCAGTGCGTTAGTGTAATTGGACGCCCCGGCGGTGTGTGTACTTTGTGTACGATGTCCGGTGTGCCAATGTTCGGTGCACACCGGTAATTGATAGCTCAAGAGCACTGGAAAACTGAAAAATATAGGTTTTTGTCGTAAATATTTTTTAATTTAACCCTTTACTGGTGCGCATTGTTTATAGATGCACCAGTACTATTTGCTACAAATGCACTGATCAATTTGTGTTTGGCGCACTTTTTATGATGCACCGGTGTGGTTTTTGTCTACCGCACCGGGTGGTTTCGGTGTTGGCATTGCGTTTTATAATGCACCGGTGCGGATGAGTTGTGAGGCACCGGTGCTCTATTATACTATGATGCACCGGGTGGGTGTGTATAGAGTGCACGGTGTCTGGTGTGCCAATGATTTTGTCTACATCGGTGATTTATTTTTTTTAGAGCATCAGGGTGATTTTTAACGATAAGAGCACAGATAGGAAAACATCCACAAAACCCTCCACCCTCAAGCCTCCTCTAGTAACCTCTGCTAGAAATGGATGTATGGGGTATTTTTCTTTGTGGTTCCTCAAAAAAATCCGCTAGAGGGTCTTTTCCTAGTAGTGTTCATTTGAAAAAGTTGTTTTTCTCTTATTGAAGACATTTAGAACCGAACGAGAGTATATGGGGAACGAGTGTTTCACAACACTGTACTCCTGCCATTCAAGTAAATTAATTGCAAAAAAAACTTGCAACCTTGAAAGAGATTTTCATTGGTGTTGAAGATTGTAACAAGAAACAGTGAAGGAGGCATCCTGAAACATCATTCCTGATCCTAGTTGGAAAGTGATCACCTAAACCAGGTGGGGCCCACACAGGTGATTTTTTTCGCAAATTCTATTTTTAGACATGTCGATCATATTCTATGAGTTGCGGGATGCTATTTGTGGATGGTTGGTCAAGTTGGAAAAATAGATGGACTTCTATTTTTAGACATATTGGGCAGAATCTATTTTTATATTGCGAGTCTAAAAATAGATATGTCGAATATTATTATCTCTTAATAATATTTGGACTCTAAACATTATCTTATTCTCTTGGAGCACTTCAGTTAAGTGCATATATGTGGCACAGGAGCTGACAGAAGGAATTACGCTATTCTTGAGGCTTAAGTGGATCTATTGCATGGATACTTCAGTTAAAACTCATGTGACAGAGTTTGGTGGAGTTATTGAGGTAGTTGATGGAGTTGTGTTTAGTTTAACTGAGTTAAACATAGTTGAGCTAGTTGTATCTAGTCTAACTAATTGATGCACTAGTGATTGTGGTGTGAATTAATTAATAATTAACTCACTAATTATTAACTCATTAATCAACTAAAGAATACATCAGTTGACTACAGTGCATGGACAGTTTCAGTGGATACCAGTGGAGAGGTAGGTGAAAGAGCAGGTTGACTATCAGTTGTGACTATAGTGTTGCATGAGTTTGCACCACACATTGATGGAGATGCCAATGAGGATTGCGTGGTCAATATAGGATGGATTCTAACTCATCCAGAGAAATTATTTAGCAGGGATTGTGCAGTAGAGGCAGGCTAAAGGCTCGCAAAGATCGATGCATGGCATTTGCAAGATCGAGCCTGATTGGTGTGTAGCAATTGGAGATTGTACTGAGAGCTTGTGAGCGGCTTTGTATGATGATCGTTACATGATCTCTATGACATATAATATACAGATTTTTGGGGCTTTTCAACTTTAAGCTTTCCCATAGATTATTGTGTTCATATGTGTGAATTTTTATGGTTTTAATGTGTGCATGCAATTGATTTTATTCCCGCAATTAATGATCAATGGTAGAAGAGATTATGTATTGTGCATGAAGTCAAATAGTGTGTGATCAGGAGAATCTCAGATGTATAATGTATCAGTTAAATTAATTTCTACATGGTATCAGAGCGATATTGATCATTGGAGCAATTGCAAAGCATTGAAGCGGTTGAGTTTTGAGCTGGTGGAATTCGAATTTGCAGCAGTGTTTTCTTGGTGTCGAAGTTGAGATGTATTTCAATGGATTGCGATTGGAGTATGCCCTTGAGGGCAGCTCGAATTATATTGCATGGAAGGATAGGATGGAGGCGGTGCTGGATGACAATGCGTTGAAGGAGTTCATAGATGCTGATATTCCTAAACCAGGTTCTAGTGATGCTTCCGTACTTGACGCATGGAAAAAGAAGGTAGCAAGGTGTCAAAGGATTATGTTGGAAGGTGTGAAGGATCACATAGTGTCCAGCCTTCATGGTAAAGCTTCTCCATTCTTGATGTGGAAAGCTTTGACAAAATTTTTCCAAAGAAAGAGCGACGAGAGGAAGTTGGCGCTCAAGGATAAACTCTGAAAAATAAAAATGGAGAAGAATGACACTATTCCGGTATACTTAAAAAAGTTTTTCCACTGCAGGGATGAGCTTGGGAGTGTAGGAGTTAGTGTGGATGAAGAAAGACAAGTCAAGAAGGTTGGGATTCGAGCAAATAATCTCTATAGACTTGAATGAGATGGGATGTCTACGGAGCTTGCTACTGTTGGGAAGTGCAAGAAAGACATGCAATTGATGTTTGAGAGGGAGCAAGTTTTACATGCAGGTAAGAGTGAACCTCGGGATGTGGAGTAGCCATAAGATGAGGATCATGGATTGGGAGAAACCACTCATGTAGAGAAATTTCATGCCAATGGGCAGATGGAGTGCATGCAGCTATACCACCAGGTGAGAGGTGGGGTGACATGCATGAGTAATCCCAAGAGGAGATTTCTGGGAAGGATTCATTGCGATGGTGTGGATCTCACAAATTGAACCTGGCTAGGAGGAGCCCATACAGCAGCAGTAGGATGATCAGTTGGATTGATGCAGGCATATCAAAGTGACAGTGTCTAATACTGGAGCGCAGATTAGAGTTGACAGCAAGTGCAGAGTTCAACAACGTAATGGTTCCTGAAGACATGTGCAGTTGGTACCAGCAGAGGTTGAAGACTTTGATAGATGCATTATACTCATTGAATTGTTTGGAGCCTATTTAGTTTCAGAGGAGTTGCAGAGAAGATGCATGGAGTTGCATGGCGATTGTAAAGAGTTGCAGGGCGAATGCATGGAATTGCACGTCGCTTGCAAATATAGTTCTTTTTTGTTGAGAGGGAGTGTTGAAGATTGCAACAAGAAACAGTGAAGGAGGCATCCTGAAACATCATTCCTGATCCTAGTTGGAAAGTGATCACCTAAACTAGGTGGGGCCCACATAGGTGATTTTTGTCGCAAAGTCTATTTTTAGACATGTCGATCATATTCTATGAGTTGCAGGATGCTATTTGTGGATGGTTGGTCAAGTTGGAAAAATAGATGGACTTCTATTTTTAGACATATTGGGCGGAATCTATTTTTAGATTGCCAGTTTAAAAATAGATATGTCGAATATTATTAGCTCTTAATAATATTTGGACTCTAAACATTATCTTATTCTCTTGGAGCACTTCAGTTAAGTGCACAGATGTGGCACAGGAGCTGACAGAAGGAATTACGCTATTCCTTAGGGTTAAGTGGAGTTATTGCATGGATACTTCAGTTAGAACTCATGTAACAGAGTTTGGTGGAGTTATTAGGGTAGTTGATGGAGTTGTGTTCAGTTTAACTGAGTTAAACATAGTTGAGATAGTTGTATCTAGTCTAACTGATTGATGCACTAGTGAGAGTGGTGTGAATTAATTAATTATCAATTCACTAATTATTAACTCATTAATCAACTAAAGAATACATCAGTTAATTATAGTGTATGGACAGTTTCAGTGGAGACCAGTGGAGAGGTAGGTGAAAGAGTGGGTTGACTATCAGTTGTGACTATAGTGTTGCATGAGTTTGCACCACACATTGATGGAGATGCCAATGAGGATTGCATGGTCAATATAGGATGGATTCGAACTCACGCAGAGCAATTCTTCAGCAAGGAATACGTAGTAGAGGCAGGCTAAAGGCTGGCAAAGATCGATGCATGGTATTTGCAAGATCGGGCCTGATTAGTGTGTAGCAATTGGAGATTGTACTGAGAGCTTGTGAGTAGCTTTGTATGATGATTGTTACATGATCTCTATGACATATAATATACAGATAGTTGGGGGTTTTCAGCTTTAAGCTTTCCCACAAATTACTGTGTTCATATGTGTGAATTTTTATGGTTTTAATGTGTGCATGCAATTGATTTTATTTCCACAATTAATGATCAATGGTAGAAGAGATTCTGTATTGTGCATGAAGTCAAATAGTGTGTGATGAGGAGAATCTGAGATGTATAACATATCAGTTATATAATTTCTACAATTGGTTTTGCATGTTTAGGACAAGGCACCAATACATTTTACATGTTTACAATGAGTTCAAACTCAGTAGCAAATTATGTTAAAATAAATAAAATTAAATATTAAAAAAATGATTTAATAATTATGAAAAAGATGGAAAATTTTCTAGACAAATGAAAACCAATAATGATTAAGAAAAAATTAGTTAATATAACTCTATTTTTCATACTTACTAATAATGATGCAAAATTATTGTTCTACTAAATGTTTTCCAATAATGAAAGTACTCAATAGATTTCTAGTGCTTTTTTTGAATGTAGGTTGCCCATGATCAACATCTGTTAAGGGTATTTCTGACTATACAGGTTTTATCAAAATTTTATCTATTTTGTTATTTTGTTAATTTTAACCAGCAAAATAAAATAAAATTTAGAATATTGTAAAAATATTTAATATAAATTATGTTAAATAAGATAATTTTAACTTTGAATATAATTAAGACTAAATTCTACACACAAAGTTTACATTAAAAAACTTAGCAAAACAACTACTATTTATAAAAACAATATACATTGGACAGAAATAAATTCACTTATTTAAGATAGCTTTCTCTGCATATTATCTCCAACAAAAAAAACTTAAATGTTCAAATGTTTATTTGGTCCATATATACTCTATATAACATTCAAAATTATAATTTAGACAATAAAAAATTATATATTGTATTTTCTACTTTTTTCCAAATTTAATCCCTCTCAACTCTAATTAACTCAAATTAAATTAGTACTAAAAATGAATTTGTGCTAATAATAATACAAAATGAATTAAAGCTTTTTGGCAAGAAAATTAAATTAGAGCTAATTGGCAACAAGTGAAATGAAATCTCAGTAAGGACAACGCTGATCCTAGCACGACCGGCAAGGGTTTTGACGCAGTCGTGAAGGTTCATGTGAAAAAAGAAGTACATGTCTGGATGAAAAGTAACGGTAGATTCCAAGAAGGTTGTCGTCAATTTGGTTGGTTTGTGGATGCACTCGAATAGTGTGGCCGTCGATATCGCTTATTGCAGAGAGTTTATTTCTGAGAGCTTATGGTTGTTACTTGTGATGAAATACGGTGGCCGTCAGTACTGTCAACTTTATAAAGTTGTAGCAAAGTTAGTATTAGGTTTTGTATTTTTTTAAATTAAATTAATATAAATCAAATTGTAAAATTATTATTAGATTATTAAAATGAAAATATTAAGAAAGTAGAGATATAAATAAAATAAATATATATGATATATAGTTTGGGTGGGTTTAATGGTTAAGAATATGTATTTCTTTTTAAGAGATTAGACTTGAGAGAACACACAGAAACAAAATTATTCAGACAACAACATAACTCATGAGTGGCTTTAAGAATTTGAGATAGGTATAAGTCAACGCTCGCGTTTTTTTCAATAGCCACTCACCGAGTATGATAGTGTTTGAAAAAATTTCTTGATCACTACGCACACAGAAGCAGGAGAAGTACGCCGCACTCTATCTTAAAAAGCCATCCCCACATAATATCTTGTTCTACACAGATTAAAACATTCAGATTTCTTGATTCGGCAGCGGTGCCGTGATACATTTGGTTATCGCGTCAGTTTGTTCCCTTGACGGTCTACACTTTACGTGACTCTGCGTGGCGCCATTGCGTTTTGTTTACTAATTTAGATGACTTCGGTGGTGCAGAAATGACTTATATGGATATTTACCTGTCGTTTCTTCTATTTCCTTTCATTGTTGAGTAATTTGCTAAAAGATATCCAATCAGTGTTTTGCATACTCTACTTTTTAGGATATTACGTGATTCAACACAATACAAGCTCCACCAAAACACATTTCGTTTTCAAGCATATCTAAATAACATGAAGTTCAAATCAGCTGTGATTTCTCACATCGATGTGGATCTCCATTACTTCTCGACGAGCCTTAATCAATATTTACTTATAGAAAAACCGAACTCTATAATAACATCCGAATTTGATATGACTTCTTCTACAAATCTCCATCATTTATTCCGTATAGCCTTGATGATTTCAACATCCCACATGTTAAAAGGGATTCTATTCCTTATCTCAAATGTTAGGGAAGTTTTATCCATACCACCACGGAGTAAAAAACTCTTATTCCCTAAATTCAAGTTGAGATTATGAGCGAAATATACTAAAAGTAGGATAAATCCTTGTTTAGATCATTGAATGTAATCATAGTCAAACATAATTAAATTCATGGTCAAACATATTTAAATTTATGTTATTAGATTAGAGAAACAATTTAGTCAAACTCTTTAAATTTGGCTATAAATTGTTAGGTGGATGAAGAAATTGGTCCAATTGTCTAAGCTAGTTCAATGTTGTAAATGAGTAGCTTAGAATTATATTAGATTATTCTCCTTTCAAAGAAAAAATAAACAAGGGTGTGTAGATTTAAATGCACAAATGCACCCTTAGTTAGTGATAGTTAGCCTTATTTTAGGAGAAAAAAGTGGAAAGAAAGGGTTGAAAATGTAAAAATTTATGTTTTACATTATATGCACTTTTAACCAAAGTATTTGCGCTTATGATTATAAGGTTTGCAAAAGACAAAAGGTTTTTTCATGTAGCAGTTAAAGTGGCGCTCATTTTCCAATGATCCGATGATCATTCACCCAAATGGATGGTCCCGAATGCCTTTCAGCCCCCCATGCTATTCCTACATTTATTAGAAGGGGGTGGGGTTTGAAAAGTTGGTTGGTCCCCCGCTGGCCCCACATTATGTGTCAACTCCTCGTCATTTCACACCCTGCCCTTCGCTTATTGCTTACCATTTTGACCCCCCTCCGAAAGCCATCAAACCATTATCCTCTCCCGCCAACGCTTCATGTGCCGTCACCTCCACTCTGTTCAAAAAATTTGTCCTATCTGTTACACATTAAATCCCTCCCTGGATTACTGTTTATGCCTTCTAACAGTCCCACGTCCCCAACAAATGTCTACTGTGACCATAAAAACCTCTCAATTCACTCAATTTTACACGATTTTACCCTATTTCACTCATTCAAATGATATATGCTCTTTCAAACTTTCTTTCGCATAGTGAAAAGTCTTGAAGTCGGACAAAAAAAGTAGAGTACACTGTGAAACACCAATAACTACCACCAATTGTCAACTACCAGCGATTTCCTCGCAACTATTCCATTGTCAATCTTTCGTTTTCCTATTTCCTAAATTGTCAAAATGCCTCCTAAAGGGAAAAACAAGGGCAATTGAAATAACCAAATGATCCCTCCCACAATTGATCTCAAAGATATCCCTCTAGCAGACAGAGAGGACAAAATTGTAAAGCCAAAATGTGAATTCGACCTATTGAAATTGCATTATTGGCTCAAAGATAATCACCTAGATGAGAGTGATGAAATTGGACACTGGGAATCCAATTTGCTACTTATATGTTTCGTGAGACATACCATTTCCTATATTTTAATCTCAGATGCCAATCCTATTATTTTCCCAGCCATAGAGATATTGTAGCCCATAGTGGGGAGGTTTTATTTAAAATTACCCCTGAAACCATCAATCAAATGTTACAAATCCCCCAGAATGATTCCAGAACCCCTTTCTCAGTGGAGGCCCTGAATGAACTATATCAGAAATTAAAGTTTTCCCAAAGAGCTAGGATTTTTCAAATCTTCCTCCCAGAAGATGCCCAGTTACCTAAGAAAATCCATCATATACCTCGTCCATTTTTCCAGACAAGTCCAAGAAAATCATCTCCATGCTTTCATGTTTGTTAGGCTATTATTCATATTAATGGGTAGATGAACCTATCTTAGGTTTTTTGTCCATTTTCTCCACTAAAGAGGAACCCTCTATATTTTTTTATTTTATCTAGTTCCTTGCTGATAGCATCCATGAACAATTATTTAAGTTTCAAACTAAAGGAATGTTTAAGTATGCTTCTATTTTAATCTACATGTTTCTATTTTATCAAGAAAATAGGTTTCCATTTGCACTATAAAAGCTTAATGAAAAAGGATATCCAAATTCAGTCATTTTTTGGACTTCATTGGTAACGAAGAATTCAGAAGAATATAGTTTCAAAGATTATGTTGACCAATTTACTCATCCAGCCACATGTTTAATAAGCAGTAATGTAGAACCCAGGGTCAGTGATGAGATTCACAAGATTTTACACCTCACTGAACAAGCTAAGACGGGTGACTGGTACTTGTACCAGAATTACACTAAAATAAGAGTGTATAGGTGTGAGTTTCCACCCTACAAGATGCCTAAATACCTACCAATTAGGGTGTTAGAATTATTTTACTTCAAGCAAATGATCAGTTTAGATGAAATTCACTTTGTTTCAACAAAAAATAAATCACTGTTTAGAATAAATACATATATTGAACATTTTATGTCCAACAATAGGACAACAAGAGAGGAGGCAGACATCCTCCTAAAAAAACTAAAGTTTCTCTTGAAGTTGATATTTGGAATAATTTATAAGATAATGGTGGAAAAGAAAACCACTCCTTATGTTCACACACAAAGAACTAAAATTGAGAACTACATGAACGAGGATGAGTGGGAAGAAAACACCTTGCAAGAAGGTGAGGAGCATCTTCTATCTACATCAACTTCACAGACTCCCACACTTCAGGAAATATCATAGAAACAACCAAGGGAGGAAGACTCTCCTTTAGTCATAAATATTTCAGCCAAATAATTCATGATTAACAGGAAGAAAGCAAAATCCAATCCTAAAATAGATTTTGCAAAAGAGAAGGAGGAACAAACTACCATAATATTGAAGGGTCCAAAATATACTATAACAAAGTTGGATAATTTCTTTGCTCAATATCCAACATCATCAACTTCGCATGGGAATCTAGAAACAAATCAAACATCAAGATTTATTCAAGGACAAATAGAGACAAGCATCTTTGATAAGTATCCATAGATAAAGAAGAAAAATGAGCTTCTCAAAGTCAACGCTTCTGATCAGTTCTAGAAACAAACTACCATAGCCCAACATAGGCTCTTATCAACCTTGGACTCTGAGAAAGGAAGAATGCAGATGATTCTTGCAAGAAAAGGTTCCCCGTCGTAAATGTACAGTTGATTATAAGAATATTTCATTTGAATTTGATGAAAAATATGTCCATCCTATTGATCATATAGATATGCACAGGCAAACAAGGGAAATGATATGTTCCATATTGAAAAATATTGTAATGACTACCTCTAAATTGCAAGTATCACTCACAATACTCAGTCTCAATTAAAAATTGAAAAGATTTATTCTTCAGAAAAATATAATAAAATCAAATCCTTATAAGAATTGGTCATTAAGATAGGATACGACCCAACTAATGTTAAGGCAGTTGAAGAACTGATCAAGAAGAAGAATGCTGACATTGCAACACTCAAGAAATTGTTGAAATTGTCAGCAACTGAGGATCCACAAACCAAATAAATCGGGGAGACAAAAGGCCGAAAAGAAGACATGCTCAAGCTATTCATGGAGAAAAATTCACTAATCGGGAACATGGAAGTATAGATGGATAATATAGTCAAGGAAAAATAACAAAATGCACTACTAGTTGTAGTCCCACTAGTTGAAATACTGAGTACAACAATAGCACAGAAATGAATGGATACCTCAACTACAACAAGGTTTTCTATATCAAGAACACCCACAACACAAGACTTAGATGTTGCTGGAAAACTGGTAAAATCTATCAAGTACATGTCTATAGAAGGAGAAGAAATCAAAATATTAGAAAAGAGGTAAAGGTTGTTCAAGAGGAGAGAGAAAGGATTGATACCTCAGATCTAGTTGAATTACAAAAAATCCTAGAGACTCACTCAGATGCTACAATAGTTGGGGAATGAAAATTCCATGGCTCAAACCTTATCCCAAGCTAAGGAAAACATATTGATATATATCAAAAAATCTAGGACAGAAATCTAGCCACTGATACAAATTATTTTGAAAAGAATGAGTTAATTCATAAAGCTAGAGATGTCATTGAACAAATTAGAGAAAATCTGGAAGAAAAATGCGTTGAAGCCATAAATCTCATCAAACTTATCAACTAAAAAAACATATGTGATTTACAATAACTCAAGATTGAGGAAAGAAATAAAACCATATTAGAAATAAAGAGTGTGTTCACCAAGAAAAATATCATGATATAGTCAGAGGAAAACTATCAGGTTATGGAAATTCGTGTTGACAGGTTCTTCAACAAGTTTCAAGTGCTGAATAAGAAATTAATTCCCAATCTATTTGTGTTGAATGAAAAATTAATAAATTTGTCTTATTACAACCAGAAATTGATGACCATGGATAAGGATAGTTCCAAATTTGCAGGGATACAAGGGAGCTTTTCTAGAAACTCTAGATTATGATTTAAACATCTAGCATGAAGTCAAGCCCATTTTTCTCACAAATCCCACATTTACCAAATATACAGAGGCAGATGAAATTTACAAAAAGTTACTCAAGTTTTGCATCCCAAGTGAAGAGAGATGGGAAAAATCGTGCAAGTTACTTTATTATAAAACTGATTCTATCTTCAGCAGCAAGACCAACAATGCAGCAAATATTAAAGGACAAATCATCAACAATCTCCTGAAAAATAGTACCAGCAATCTGAAGTAGTTTAAACTTGTCCTATATTTTTGTAATACAAGATGTAATCAATTTTAGATATTACTAAAATGGATCATGATCTAATATGACAAGATATTTTGTAAATAAACTTATAAATACTTCTGATTTCGAAGTATGAGGGTTGATTTTTGCATCCAAGAAGGCTACTATACATTCTCATGTTTTTTAGAATGATCAGTAATAAATAAGACGCTTTCAAAAGATTCTTGTGTCAAACTGTTGGTGAAGTGAATCTCTCACTGTTTATGTGTTTATTTTCTCTATTTTCCATGTTATATGTATTCATAATCTATCTTATTCAATAGAAAATTAAAGAACATAATTTGTATTAAAACATGCCTTGATTCTGGCTTTGAAGAATTTTAATATGTTCATCTAAAATTAAGTAAATTAATTATTAATTTCTCTTTACTTAATGAAATTTCTTTCATCTCTTCTCTTACACTTCATTTAAATTTATAGTATCGAGTTATTTTGGCTACCCTTCCTTGTGAAATCTATTTATAAAAACTAAAACAGATCCAGGTTTAAGTCATAGAATCCATATCCCAATGGTAATTTAGGCATTTAATCAACCAAAAGATCTCAAGAAATCAAACAAACATTGAGCATTCATAACTAGCCTAATATCTAAATATAAAAAAATCTAAATCTGAGAGAGAGATCCCTCTCTGAAGCTAGCAAGGATAGATCCCAACTTCCAAAGTGGTTTTGTGATTACCTCTGTAATTTCTCTTACAACCTTAGAAATTATAGTGATAAAACAATAATAAGCAACTGTCGTGATCTCATCATGAGTCTTTTTCAGTTTCTCAATCAGATATGGGGTCCACATAGTTGGCTTGTTATTAAAATGACCCACCAGTGGAGCTAGTATTGATATCCACATGTACAACTCGCTAGCAAACAATGTGAAAAATATCTTGTATTGATCTGTATAAATATACTTATGCAACCAATGTTTAGTAGAGATGCGAAAATTATTATTTTCTTAAACAACAAACTCACATTCTTTTAGATCTACCCAATCTTAATTCTCTTTCTTAGACAGAATCCACATCCAACAATCCCTCAGTCAGATCTTGGTCCCGGTAATGGAAACATTTTTTGGCTTGATGGAGCATATAACTAGGTTCAAATTTTGCTACAAGAACCAAAAAAACCCACTATTAGCGACCCTTTTGACAACGATCTATTTGCGCAGACCATAGTACCACCCAAGGAAATATAGGGGGATGCTAGAACCAATTTTTTGCATCCATAGGGACAATGGAATCTATCTTTAGGGATTTCTTCCTTGATATAGCTTTGCAAAATAGATCTATCAATTATACAAGCGTTTTTCAACACATCCGTTGAACTTATTACTAGACTACACGATATTCCTTAATCATGCCTAAAACAACATAAATGATCATAAATTAGACTTTGTTACGAAATTGTAGATCAAACCATTACTTAGCACAGATAACCATAAACAACAGTAAATAAAAAAACATCAATAGAAATTAAAATCTATTTTCAAAGGTATTTCATTAATTGCTCTGACCTTGCTCATACATTCAATTCCACCATGTGCACTCAAGTCCAAGGATCTGCGCACATAGCTGTAGAATTCCTAAGGTATCGATGCATTCAGCTGTAGGAGCCTTTCGTCTAACCCAAAACACGGACTCTAACTAAAAAAAGTCTTACATCCAAATGCATTTCATCAACTTCTTCATGACTTCGACTGCCCACAACTTCAATCTAGACTTTATATATATATATATATATATATTGAATTTATAATACCATAGGCAGAGTTGAACATTCACAAAATATTACCATTAAATTACATAATAAGGAGCTTAGACCGACCCCAAAGCCCCTAAGAATCAAAATGGACTATGTGCTACGCACTCCACTCCTCTATCTACATAGTCTTTCTCTACTGCTTTCATTGAGGGGATCCCATATCCAACAATGGGAATTAAGTAAAACATGTTACAAACATGAAAGCTACAAGTATAAACTACATAACAAAACACGAGGGTCTCATATTATCTGCGAATCACTAAGAGGCATTGCTCCCTTACATAATTAGCTGCAATACTATCTATTTGACCATATATGCAATGTTTTAACATTTGCAAGTAAAAAAATGGATAGAGCCATATATCATTACTTATAAAATACATTCTTATAACCAACATATTAAAAAAATAAATACCACAGATACAACAACAATAGAATCCACATAATAACTAGGGCATTTATACATCAAATACCAAAGGAATGACCTCTCTATTACTGAATGTAAAAACCAAGTAGAGATGATACTTCCACATTACAACCGACCATAGAATAATTGAGCCAAATATCTCTTCAACCAATCACCCTCGTGCCATATTCAAAGAGTGAGTGTGGGACTCAAAACGAAAGAACCAGCCAGGCCATCCCGAGGCTAAACAACAACACCCTTATGTATATAAATTAGGCTTTACCATGATCCATCCTATATCACTAAGCCAACACAATAAATATGTCATAACCTAATTTACCGTGATCTACACTTGATCACTAGACCAACACAAGCATGGATATCACTACATTCTTTCTGCCTATAGTGTGAGGAATTTTCTTGTCTCCTAGTCTCCTAGGATTTACTACAATCCAGACTCTAAATCATGGATCACTAGTTCCTAAACCAAGAGATATTTTTAAGGCTTTAGCGTACATCCCATCCCAAGACTACTAGTCCCAAATAGAGACAACCCACCTCTCAGGCTCTACTGCAATCCATCGTGCATTACTAGGCCATAAACTGAGGCAAACCACATGTAGGCTTTACTGTATATCCCTCCATTCACATGTCAAGGATTCTAAGCCCATCAAGGAAACACACCATCCTCACCTACTGCAACCCATAATCTAATTCAAGGGCTACTAGGCCATGCATTATGTCAATTCGAAGATCCACCTCACTCAGCCTTAAATCCATCCAAAAATCCAAATCAAATAAAGTATGTGAACCCATCTCATCAAGGTTATTCAGAAATTGCATGGATAGGCTAAAAATACTGTCACACTTGGAGAAAACCCATGCCAAAAAAAAAAAACCACATGAAATCCATGCATGCTAAATCTAGTAAGGAAATCATACATGCAAATCGATACCTCCCAAGAATTCTATTATACCTACTTTATTTATGCGCTTCCCTAACTCCTTTTCCTTCCTTGCTCAAATGCCAAATTGCTCCAAGAAAACTCTGAGTGTCTAAGAGTGTGTGTGAGAGAGAATAGAATGAGAACCATAAGTATGAGAAAAAAAACTTACCAACTGATCCTCAGTAGCATTTTTATCAATGAGGCCTCGATTTTCTTATTTTTCCATTATTTTCCTCCTCACATGTGACCTTTCACCTTCATTTTCTCCTACATTCCATTATTTTGATCAATAAAATGCCAATTAATTCCTCATGCCTTTCCAAAGTTTTTTCCTTTTTATTTTCCAATTTCCTTACCCATACTAAACCAAATTAACGCACACTAAAATGTTTTATTCAACTTCGATTAAGTTATTACATGGAATTTTCACGAGGGTTTTTACATCTAGGATGGTCTGTTGTTGTAGAAAGGGCTTCAAAGCATCTGCATCATTCTCATATGTGATGCTCATAAATATTTTTCTTGTGCCCTGGAACATGATCTACTAAGGCATCCTTTGACACGTTTTCCAATTTTTGACATCAATGACAAAATATTTCCAACATATTTATTCACGAGTCTAGTATTTTAACTCCTTACAAGGAGAATGAGGATACTAGGAACATTAAAGAATGATGTGGCTAGCCACTTTAATAAGAGTGAGTATCATATTCAAAAAGCTTAATTTTTACCATGGACTACTTTAAGTTTTATTGATATAAGGTAGAATTAATTCATGTATAATATATATTAGTGTAATCATATAAATAAAATGGTTGGTAAATACAGATATATATTAATTCATAATTTCCTTGGGACTAGTATAGATGTTTGTAAATATTTAAGATTTACGTGTGAGCTTAATAAGACAGTAATAAAAAGTTAAAAGTAATATAAAACCCAAGGAAATGTTGTAGTTTTCTTAAATGGGTGTAAACATTTAATGTTGGGTGAATTAATAATAAAAAAGTTAAAAGTATAAGTTCAATCCCCTTAAACATAGCTCAGGAGTTGAACTTAAAATTAAAAATTAAGAACGATAAAGAAATAAAGTTGGATAATGACAAATGCTTTGAACAATGAAAAATATAAATATTAGAAATGAAGTTCTTTTATCTACATATTATGTAAAATTATATAATTAAGTCTATACATTTACATTTTGACTCCTACTTATTAAAGTTTTGAATAAAACATAAATAACTTTTGGTTAACTAACTCTAGTAAGTGTAGTTATTTACATCTTGCTCCTATGTGTCTTTTATGCAAATACTTGTTTAAATTATGGAGGGTAGTAATTGATAGTGAATTTGTTTTCTATGCAAATAGTTGCTTAAATTATGGAGGGTATTAATTGATAGTTAATATGTTATTTACATGAGCATGAGTTATTTTCAACGATTTTATTTTTTGTGGTTTCCTATGAATCTTAACAATGAAAAATATGAAAGCATGTAAAAATCATGGCATAAATATTTCAACTACATCCGAAAATTATCGCAGAAAAATATGAGGTAGTTATCCACATGGCATTGTGTTGTGCAAAAACTACAACAACAATCATTATTTTTACACTTGGAAAATAGAAGTTTTTTTATTATTTTTTAATTTTTTTTTTTAATTTTACATTTGACAAATAAATTTAAGACAACATAAAATATGCATCAAGAAATTAGAATAAAAATAATTTACCATTTTTTTTTTAAATTTTCAAAATACTCATTTTAATATTTATTTTTTTAAAACTTTAAATAAATTTCATAGAGTTTCTTTAAAAGTTTCAAAATAAATTGAAATTCAAAGTTTTTTACCAAAATAATAAATTATATAACCTACCTTGGCTATGTATTATAAAAATGTGATGTAAAGGAAAATGTGAAATGAAAAATGCAAAATGTAATTGAAAATGTAAGGCACAAAGTTACCAATTTGATTAGAATTTTTTTTTATTTCTATAATTGTAACATACACCATTAACTTCACAGGGAAATGTAAGGAGTTAAAATTTTTTTATACAAGTTACTCATCATTACATAGAATGTTTAACAGTTCACATTGTAATTTTATAAATAAGAATAGTAAACTCCTTAACCCTTAACAACCTCCATTACAGTATATTAACTTAATACCATTCGATGTAACTATCCATTCATCTCATTACTCATATAGTCATCACATAATTTCCATTATGAACATCATAACAAGAAAGGAATCAACCTCATCATCTGGACACAATAATCAATCACATCATTGAACACCAATATACCCTGGAAACCCCGTAGGGTGAAAACCAGCAAACGTTTAATTTTATTATTAAAGGCTCGTGAGGGTGTTCAGCCCATCACTCAATGGCTTATAAGGGAGACCATCCCTTAACCATCGTTTATATAATCTTACAAGGAAATAAAAAAATATCTAGCTTAAAGCCATTACAATAAATATGATACCATTTACCCTCTAGTCTTCATATCTTCAGATCTTCACATCTTGGTGGCATGGATGTATCTACAATGGACCATCGTACATTGGACCTTCCTGCAAATCGCACTCATCTGCATGAACATTAATCATTTACCTGCCACCATGACAAGCATAATTTTCCTTTGTACATGACAAGCATAATATTCTCTTGTACATGTCACCATCATTCCCTGCTATGATGCCTTCAACATAAAATGATGTCAAGATTCATAAGTATTAATCAATCACTATAGTAGTTTCTCCATGTACTCATGTATAATCGTGACAAGCAAGTAAAGTACCTTGTCATTCTCTCTTTAATAACACATACTTCATATGTGTTGGTTATAGGTCATCACAATAGCTAATGCTTACGTCGCATAAGCACACATTCCTGCAAGACAATGGCTACATCTCCCAAGCTTTTCTTTAAAATAAACTGATACATAAGCTAAGATATTTATGCATGTGACTTACATACATTTAATAAAAATAGCCAACCCTTAAGCTATTATTTTTAGAGCATGGAATGCAAGTTAACATAATAATTGTCTCTTCCATGCACGCGAATGCATACTGATTCCAAAAGACTCACCCTAAAGGAGTGCTTACACAACGAAGCACATAACCTCCTTCATAAGTCTTCCCAAAGACAATCTCAATGCAAGTGAGAATGTAAACATATGTAAAAATATGCAATTAAGAATATAAATACATGTCTCATTTTCAAGATTAAACTAACAATCATATTCAATGTAGTTTTAATACTACAAGCTATCTTCTACATACAAAAATGTATGTTATTTTTCTATAAAAGCTAATACATATGTTGCATGTATATGCAAGATCATCCTCCAAAAGGAATTTAACATCATAATCATGATAATGTAAAATAATCACTTAGTTTATTCATCTAAGGATTAAAACTGATCAGTTCCTTTAACCATTATTAAATAGCTTAACTTTACCAACACCATGGTAATTTATTCATGGATTGATTAAATAACTAATGTTTGCAAACACCATGGTAATCTACCCATGGTTTTATGAAAAAATTAATCTCCATCATCCCCATGGAAAACTACCCATGTATTTATGAATACTATCCATGGATTTATTAATTCATTAACCTCTACCACTATCATCGTAACTTATTCATGGATTTATTAAATAAATTACTATTTACAACACGGTTAATGAATAGAATATTAATGTGAGAAACTTCTCTTTTCTTTCACTATGAAAATAATTCAAAAGTCACTTTCTTTGATCTATTCAAGAATAGACTTGTTATCACTTCATAATTTAATGAGTACAAAAAATCTCTTTTTAAAATAAGAGCATTACTCTTCTATTTTCTTGCTTATGTAAATATTTTATTAAAGAGCTACCCTCTTTGAATCTATTCAAGAAAATCTCTTTTAAAAATAAGGTGCATGACTAACCCTTATTTGGGCATAAGAGCTAGATAGACCTTTTAAAATAATTAACAAAGTTAACTTGTAACCATTGCAAACCCTCACAAAGGAATTAACGCAATGGACTTATCTTCTACTCCCAAGATAAATCCATTCTTATGCAAATAGTTAACAGTAAATTGGTTTATCAAATCCCAATAAACTAATGAGATATCATTTCCTTGATATAGGTAAATTATCTCAAGAAAGATCATTAGTATTCTATATATAATCTTTATTTATATCTTTTAACTCAAAAAAAAGAAGACTATATAATAAAAAGAGTAAGCCAAAATCCCTTTTCTTGGCAATCGACTCTCATTCCAAAGGCATATATTTAAAATATAAAACATGCATCTTCTATTTTTATTTCCTATACAAAATTATATAAATATTTATATATATAATATTTCCTTTATATCTTTCTTCTCACCAAAAGATTATATAATAAAAATTAACAAATATTTCAATCACTTACCATACACCCATTTGAGCCACAGCTTGAACATAGCAAATTAAAAATACACTGACCGCACAAAAAGAAGTGGTTGAATAAGCATGTCCGCCACAAGCAAAGGCTTCACTTGGGTCAAAAGATATAGAGTCGAACTCTAACTCCCCAAGTCCATTTGAACCTGGTCCAACATAGCTGAGATATTTCGAGTTCACCGTCACAGCACAATAAAAAAACCCTTCATGACCCTTTGTCCCAACTGAGCATGGCACGAGACCAGACTTGGGATGAAGTCGTGACAGGAATAGGGTTAGCTCTGAAATCTAATATAAAATTTTCTCAAACGTGGAAAAAAAACATTAAACCTCAGTCGTCGATGCGATTTTGAGGAACTAACAAAGTAAAATGGGTTGTAGCTATTTGGAAACATCATAAACACTTATATGAAAGAACCATTGAAATTCCGGGAACCATCAATAAGAGAGCCTCCTCCGATTTAATTAGTAGATTCCACTTAATACGCAGCGCCCTTATTCATTTGACAGTCCTCAATGCTGCACAACTCCACACGAAATAATTAACTTCAAAGGTATCATAAGATCAACCGATTCAAGAATTCGTTCCTTTTTTAACCGATTCTTGATTCAACTGTTTTGTAAAACATGGTAAAAATTGTAATTTACAACAGTTTTACGTGGGTATTACATACTCCCCCCCTTAAGAGAACACCGTCCTCGGTGTGCTTCTCTCACTGAAGTTTAAACTTATACTCATGATATAATAATATAAACAACCCAAAGGGAGTCCTTTCCCTTCACAATGAAACACTTTCGTTTCCTTAAATGCCTTTAATTGAGACAATAATGTTTTTATCCATAGTCATAAACATGTATAGCGCAAAGAATATTTCATTTTCATTTCTAATTGCTTATTCCTTATTCAATTCATAAAAAATATAGGAAAATCTCTATACGAACTTACCAATTACTATTGAAAGAAATGATGACTTTTACGCAAGCTCTCATAGAATGGTTGAACACCCATCAACACTTCCTGGAAAGAGCCTGTAATGTACGACTAACCATTCAATCATGTTAGTCACATAGTTTTTAAAATGAAAATACTTGCAACTACCAAACATTATTGCAATATAAAGAGATGTTTTAATCAAAGTACTTCCATAAGTAGTCAGAGAGAACCAACCCTCTCATTAATGCATCATGTCCACACTGTCTTAGCTCTTGCTAAAGACATCCAAAGAGAACTTCAAAAAGTACTTAGAGAGTACTTAGCTCTCTTCATCATACCAATGGTCAATCAATGTACCATGGTCATATCCTAGCATCTGCTAAGACATTCAAACAAATTAGTAATAAAATAAATGAACTTATACATTCAATAATTCATTTTAATATAACACAACTTTTACTTAACTTGTTCCACTATAATAACTGCAATTTTAAACAAAATGCTCCTCCTAATCCATAGGATTGAGTCATTTTTTCCACATCCAGACAATCAATCTTTCCACACTAAAATGTCTTTATATTTATCTATAAATTTAGTCTTTCAAGATGTGGTCCTCCCAACCATCAAGTGAGGCTATTACATCCTCCACTTGTCCCCTAGCTCCAGAATCTGGACAGTGTCACGGGTCAACAGTGGATTCTTCTGCTGTGACATCGGGATGGCCAATCCAGTCACACTCAGAAAATCCTGGAAGAGAAATTCGGGACAGTCCAGTCCAATTCTCCAATTCCAGTCATACTCAGATGTTTTGGCTTTACAAGGGTTGCTGGAAGCTATTTTCAACTGGTCCCAACCAGCTCAAGAAAATACTCCCCCTTTACCAATTTCACAGAACGCCTACTCCTCCCTGAGGAGCTAGCTTATCCTCAGAGAAGTAGGTAACTGTCTTTCCAACTGTCCCCAACCACTTCCTATTCTTGGAAACATTTTTACCATCAGCTTAGAAATATTTTCTTTTATTAATTAATTTTCAACAAATTAAATAATTTTCTTTATCAACAGTGACGATTTAAGTTTTTCTTGCCAGATAAAAGAAAATTAAACAAATTGTCTTTAACTAGTTAATACTAGTTAGCTTTAATGAAGTTGTCACAACTTACCCCCTGGAAGTAACATACATGTGTTGTACATTAAAACATGATACTTTAACGTTTACTGTTGCAATCCACATTGCCATGTTTGCAATGTTTTATTTCATAGATTTTCTGTTTCTATTTAGGCTACTCATGCTTACAATAAGAAACAATGCTAATCGTAAATATGCATTTCTCAAGCACATATTATCTTATGCAAACATTTCCGATTCCCATAATGTTCTGTTCCAACAGAATGACATACAAAGTAATTATCATAATCACTTGCTCACAACTTTCAAATAGATTTAGTCAAAATCGATTTGTGCATATAACTTTCATTAGTTATTCATTCATAACTAGTCAATAGTTTTAATGCATCCATGACGACTCATGCAAATACTAGTTAGTCGACTAGTCATTTAGTTAAGTTTCATAACTTGATCCATTAAGAGACTTCATTAAATTTAATTTTAACACTCTATCATCTTAAAGTAGGACTTCCTTCATCTTTTGCATTCATGCATTAGTTTCCCACACCATCACTATACACATTCATCTTTTTAAGTAGTGCATGGTAACTTATAAACTTTATTGCATGCAAAAAAAAAAAACAACTACTTCTTTTCCAACTCAAATGAAAAGTAACTATTTTTCTTTCATGCTTTTATACTTTATTTCCTAAAGAAATGAAGCATAATACACATATTAATCTCGTATGCATATTCTTATGCAAAAAAAAGTATGTTATAATAGCATGCACATTTTAAGAATTCTCTTAAATGGAAGCTAATCTCATGCAATGACATGTATATAACAATTCATTTTTAAAGGGAATCAACATGCATATGCATAGACTTCTTAAAATAAAATAAACTACTTATCTTTATTTTTTTTGAAGAAATTCTCTCCCTACTGAAATACTCATCCCCATCAGGAAATTCACATTGCTCCTCTACAGTCACATTGCTCCTCTACAGGAATGTTTTCTTTTAGCAGCATCGACAAGATTTTATAGCATGATTAGATATAGCCTTAATCAATAAATAATAAATCTTTGAGTGATCCTTTAACACCTATTCATGTGCATATATAATATGTGAATGAAATGTCACCACATGCTTTCTTCTAACATCTCTTCATTAGTGTGAGTAACTAATTATCAACTCATGTCAAATAACCCCCACATTATTATGAAATTTTCCACACACCCACACATTCGTACAACACAAATCACTATATCTGTTCAGAAACTCCTTTAATGGAAAATGACACAATGTGCATTTGCTTTACTTAAACTTTAACAAAAGAACCACCACTTCATATTTTTCCTTTGGAGCATGCAAATATAATAAAGCTAACAGATTGGCTATTATTCCTATGCATACAATGCATAAATATTCTAATCTTAATTTCCCAACATAGTACTTAACATAATCAAGTAGCCAAATTGATGATTCCTCTTCAAGGACACATACATAATAGGCATCCAAAACATGGTTTTCTTTTCCATAAAACTAATGGAATAAAACATAAGAATACATACCTTATTCTTGAAATATTATACCCACATTAACCATGTATATATTTGAAGGAAACTGAAACATTACTTTAGTTTTTGTACATGTAATTCATCTTCTTTGGCAAAGAATCTTTTGTAAAGTATGACAACAAGACATGTTTATCATTTCCACATATAGACTTATATTCTTTCCGATGAAATCTAATACAACTATTGCATGCAAAGAACCTTGTTCCTCTATGATTCTACATGCAAGTTGATCATTCTTTGCTTCCAATAATTTATCATAGATAGCCTCTTTTATGCATAAAAACTACGCAATACTAACAAGGTCAACTTAACCTTTAATATACCTAAGTCAAGAAGTTGACATAATCCATCTAGCAATGTAGTATATTCAAGAGGTTATTCTCTTTAGCCTGTATTTATTTTCAAGAAAAGAACTTGGATTTCTTATCACATAACACATTTGTAAGAAATCCCTTTTAAAAGAAAAACAAGCTTCCCATCTTTTCTTAAACAAGAGATATATAAACGCAAGCAGGTTTACTTATTTATGTTTTACTACTGCTCACACCTTTCAAAATACATATTAGAAATCTTTGCAAGAACTTCACACATGTTCTTCTCAGCAAAACTAGCATAGTAGTTTGGTATTTTACCATGGTATATCTTTCTAGAAGATTATCATATTAGCAATGGTTTATTACTTTCCAAAAGAACTAGCACAATCTTGCATATTAAGTAAAACCACATTTTACTCTATATTTGTCTCTTTCAGTTGCATGATTTACATGCAAGATTTATTTTCAAAATATACATATTTATTTCAAGAAGAATCAAATGTATATTAGTTAAATTTTCAAGCACACACGTGTTTCTTTTTCAAGAAACGAAATTCCCAACTCTTTTCAAGGAAACTTCAACACAACAATAGAAGTTTTATGTACATGGAAAATACATATCTTTTTTAAAGAAATGCTAACTCAACACTTTGTAAGCAGTGTATTTTTCATAAATGCAATAACTAGTGTTTTCAAGACAAGAAAGATAGTAATACTTATCTCTTGAACTCATTGTTCAACCTGGACTATAGAGGCGATGCCTTCCTTCACATATGCGCATTTCATCTCGGATGCGATGCCTTCCTTCACATATGTGCATTTCATCTCGGATCCCTCAATTTATTTTTGCTAAAACCCAAAGGTGCCAGTTTTTGAACCTTTAGCTCTGATACCACTTGTAACATACACCATTAACTTCACAGGGAAATGTAAGGAGTTAAAATTTTTTTATACAAGTTACTCATCATTACATAGAATGTTTAACAGTTCACATTGTAATTTTATAAATACAATAGTATTCATGTGAACAATAACCTCATTAAGTGTATCCCAGCAGCACTATACGATGTAACCATCCATTCATCTCATTACTCCTTTAGTCATCACATAATCTCATTATAAATATCACAGCAAGAAAGGGAATCCACAACATCATCTTGACATAATAATCAATCACATCATTGAACACCAATATACCCTAGAAACCCCGTAGGGTGAAAACCAGCAAACGTTTAATTTTATTATTAAACGCTCGTGAGGGTGTTCAACCCATCACTCAATGGCTTATAAGGAATACCATCCCTTAACCATCGTTTAAATAATATTACAAGGAAATATGCAAATATCTAACTTAAAACCATTACAATAAATATGATACCATTTACCCTCTGGCCTTCATATCTTCACATCTTGGTGGCATGGATGTACCTACAACGGACCATCGTACATTGGACCTTCCTGCAACTTGCACTCATCTGCACGAACATTAATCATTTACCTGCCACCATGACAAGCATAATATTCCTTTGTACATGACAGCTGTGTTCTTTTGTACATGTCACCATCAGCTCACGACAAATGCCTTAAACATAAAATGATGTCAAGATTCATAAGTGATGATAATCCCTGGTAGTTTCTCCATGCTCATGTATAATCGTGACAAGCAAGTAAAATTACCTTTTAGCCATTCTCTCTTTAATAACCTGTATGCATATGTGCTGGTTATCGGTCATCACAATAGCTAATGCTTACGTCGCATGTGCACATTCTGCCAAGATGTTGGCTACATCTCCCATGGTTTCGTTAAAATAAATTGATACATAAGCTAAGATATTTACGCATGTGACTTACATACATTTAATAAAAATAGCCAACCCTTAAGCTATTATTTTTAGAGCATGGAATGCAAGCTAACATAATAATTGTCTTTTCCATGCACGCGAATGCATACTGATTCCAAAAGACTCTCCCTAAAGGAGTGCTTACACAACGAAGCACATAACCTCCTTCATCAGTCTTCCCAAAGACAATATCAATGCAAGTGAGAATGTAAACATATGTAAAAATACGCAATTAAGAATATAAATACATGTCTCATTTTCAAGATTAAACAAAAAAATAATTTTTAATACTACACGCTATCTTCTACATACAAAAATGTATGTTATTTTTCTATAAAAGCTAATACATATGTTGCATGTATATGCAAGATCTTCCTCCAAAAGGAATTTAACATCATAATCATGATAATGTAAAATAATCACTTTGTTTATTCATCTAAGGATTAAAACTGATCAGTTCCTTTAACCATTATTAAATAGCTTAACTTTAACAACACCATGGTAATTTATTCATGGATTGATTAAATAACTAATGTTTGCAAACACCATGGTAATCCACCCATGGTTTTATGAAACAATTAATCTCCATCATCCCCATGGAAAACTACCTTATATTATAGATATATCCATGGATTTATTAATTCCATTAACCTCTACCACTATCAGCAATAACTGTCATGGATTCTTCAGCCGTGCTATTTACAACACGGTTAATGAATAGAATATTAATGTGAGAAACTTCTCTTTTCTTCTTCACTTTGAAGATAATTCAAAAGTCACTCTCTTTAATCTATTCAAGAAAACACTGGTTATCACTTCATAATTTAATGAGTACAAAAAATATCTTTTTAAATAAAGAGCATTGCTCTTCTTTTTTCTTGCTTATGTAAATATTTTATTAAAGAAAGACTACCCTCTTTGAATCTATTCAAGAAAATCTCTTTTAAAAATAAGTTACTTATTTAACCCCTTGTTGGGCATAAAATAGATAGACCTTTTAAAATAATTAACAAAGTTAACATGACATTACAAACCTCACAGAGTGCTTGTAATGGACTTATCTTCCTACTTCCAAAGATAAATCCATTCTTATCCCAAATTTCTTACGATAAGAAATTGGTTTATCAAATCCCAATAAACTAATGAGATATCATTCCTTGATATAGGTAAAATTATCTCAAGAAAGATCATTAGTATTCTATATATAATCTTTATTTATATCTTTTAACTCAAAAAAAAGAAGACTATATAATAAAAAGAGTAAGCCAAAATCCCTTTTCTTGGCAATCGACTCTCATTCCAAAGGCATATATTTAAAATATAAAACATGCATCTTCTATTTTTATTGCCTATACAAAATTATATAAATATTTATATATATAATCTTTCCTTTATATCTTTCTTCTCACCAAAATATTATATAATAAAAATTAACAAATATTTCAATCACTTACCATACACCCATTTGAGCCATGGCTTGAACATAGCAACTTAAAAATACACTGACCGCACAAAAAGAAGTGGTCGAATAAGCATGTCCACCACAAGCAAAGGCTTCACTTGGGTCAAAAGATATAGAGTCGAACTCTGACTCCCCAAGTCCATTTGAACCTGGTCCAACATAACTGAGATATTTCAAGTTCACCGTCACAGCACAATAAAAAAACCCTTCATGACCCTTTGTCCCAACTGAGCATGGCACGAGACCAGACTTGGGATGAAGTCGTGACAGGAATAGGGTTAGCTCTGAAATCTAATATAAAATTTTCTCAAACGTGGAAAAAAAAAAATTAAACCTCAGTCGTCGATGCGATTTTGAGGAACTAAAAAAGTAAAATGGGTTGTAGCTATTTGGAAACATCATAAACACTTATATGAAAGAACCATTGAAATTCCGGGAACCATCAATAAGAGAGCCTCCTCCGATTTAATTAGCAGAACCCAATTAATACGTAGCGCCCTTATTCATTTGACAGTCCTCAATGCTGCACAACTCCACACGAAATAATCAACTTCAAAGGTATCATAAGATCAACCAATTCAAGAATTCGTTCCTTTTTTAACTGATTCTTGATTCAACTGTTTTGTAAAACATGGTAAAAATTGTAATTTACAACAGTTTTACGTGGGTGTTACAATAATGTAAAGTTAATGTAGTCTTGTTTATTTAAAAATTTATTTATTTATATATTATTATTGGAATAATAATAAATAATAATGATTATTATTAAATATACTATAATAGTAATTACACGGAGAGGGGGATAGCCAAATAGAGTAGGGATAGGATGGGTGGAGGAGAGAGAGGGAAGGAGATAGTGAGAAAGTTGGAACGTGGAGGGATAGAGATGATTGGGAAGGGGGGGGGGGGGAAGGAAGAAATAAGGAGAGAGGAAGGGGGAGAGGGATGAATTTGTAGCAGGAGAGAGGAGGGAAGAATAAATAAATGAAGAGACAGAGTTTGATAAATAGAGGTAGTCACAGAGAGTAAGGGAGAGATTAGAAAATGAGGTAAGATATAGAGAAGGAGGGGAGGGAGAGAGAGAGAAGTGGAATACAATGAGAAAGAGGGATAAATAGATATGTAAGGGGGAGATATGGGGAGAGATGATGGTAGATAATGACAAAGTTGGAGGGTAGAGAAAGAGAAAGAGTGAGAGAGATGGGGAGAGAGACACAGGTAGGTGGAAGAGAAGGGAGAGAGAAGAAGGAAGATAGAGAATACTTGAGAGAGATAGAAGGTGAGAAGGAGAGTGAGAGATGGATTTGGAGGGGGAGAGAGCAGGAGGGAAGAAGAAGAAAGAGAGAGAGATAGAGAGAGAGAGAGAGAGAGAGAGTAATAAGGGAGAGATGGAGAGAGAGTGAGGGAGAGAGGAGAGAGAGGGGGAAGAGAGAGAGTGATGCAGGAGAAGTAGATATTCGAGGTAATCAATATTTTTGGAGGAAAAGCTTCAAACTTTGTTTCAACATTGGAATTTTATTTCCTCACTGTAAATAATTTTAATCTATTTATCTATAAAACAACTATGGATAGACATAAGACATACTAGATAATATTTTAACATGAGAATCTTCCGTTTGAGGCCTCAGAGATTTAGGGGATAAACTATGGTATATTTATAAAAATAAGATTTATGGAGTGGTTTATGGGTGATTTAAGGAATTATTTTAGGTTTTAGAAAAATTATTACATTTCAAAGTTATACTTATTGTAAGCGTATGGGAAATGAAAATGAGTTTCCAAGTGATCGTAAAATCAGGATCATAGAGAGGAACAAATGGTTTTGAGTATTTTGTATGTACGGGTTTTGTTAATGAAAGGAAGTTGCATATATTTTGTGTATGAAGTGTCTATGTGCATGATCATTGAATAATTATTGAAATTTGGAATTGGTAGAATTAAGTGTCTATATGTGTGAATTGGGTAGCGGAATCTTATTGAAGATTTAGTGAAATTAAATCTAATGCATTTTTTAACTTCCAGAGAGTGGTATTATTTTATAAAGAATTATTATTCAATGTGCTTATCGAAAAATAAAGATAATGGGTTCTCATTAATTATATTTTTATATTGAGTGTGCACGCTGGATGATTAAATGAAGGTTGTGAAATGAAGGTAAATGCACATATGTGTACGAAGTAGATTCATGAAATTTGTGTTAGGGTAGATTTGGTGCGATCAAATTAGTATTAGAGAACGAAATATTTTTTGTGTGTACTATGAAAGATAAATTAGGAGATCTAGAGACAAAAAAAAAAAGAATTTTTTGCAACAGTATTGCGCAACAGTATGGAGAAAAAATAGAACGAGATTAAGAAAACGACAGGTAAATTGTTTTTTTTTTTTTGTAGATATTGATTACACATAGTAGCAATTGAGAAGGAGAATGTGATGAGAATTCTGATAGATAACGTAGCTATGATGGAGGAAAAATAGTGAATGAAGAAATCTAAAGAGTAAGGAGTGCTCTAAAGAGGTTGCAAAAGAGGGGATCAACAACGCCAATGGTCTTGGCTTAGAGGAGATATCTTTCTGAGGTGTGTGTAGAATGGAGACTTTTATTGTAAATGTAATTTGTAGTTCATAGTGGGATGCAAGGAACTCATGAAATGGGAAGATGAAGATGACTATGGGAAGTCAATTTAAAAATTTAGAGGGAAGTGGAAGATATACCAAAGTAGTTGGAATAAGGAAAATAAGTGATGAACAATATGAGAGGAAAACCGTTTAGATAAAATCATGGTTGAATGTGCTTACATAGTTTATACAACAAAATGAGGAGAACGAAAGGTATGGGAGGAACCTAAGGAAAATGGTTAAGTGGCACATTGAAATATTATGGGCCAAGAAGCAGAGACAGAAGCTCAGACACATGTTGAAGGAAGAACTTAAAGCTACTGAGTGTGAGGAGGAATTTCATAGAGGTAAACTTTACCAAATACAAATCCATGGATAAGATAGCAATGTTGGTGGGGATTTGATTTTTGAGACATTAAATGAGGCTGAAAATGCTTATGTTTTTCTTAACATTTTGTTTATATTTGTAGGTGTTATTTATGATAAAAAACCCTTCGAAGTTGTCATGAATAAAGTGGAAGATATACGAAAAAAAAATTCAATTTTTTTTCTCAGCATAGAGGAGGAGAAATACTTGAATGGGATGCTCATAAGGAATTATGAGCCAAAGGCAGAGGGAACTTTGATTCTTCACACGCATTATTTACATGCAGGTGTGATAGAAGTCATTATCAGTTTTCAAACTAATTAAAGTGGAACATAAACTAAGGGCGTAAAAATTGAAAATTTTGTTGTGAATGATGATGCAACATAGTCAAATTAGGAAGAGTTTTCTAGAAGCATGGATAAATATCTCGATCAACATATTGAAGTGATACAAAGAGTTCAAAGAGAAAATTTAAAAGCGTGGAATGAGGGTGAAAGTATGCTTCAAAATTATATATATTCGCGGTTGGAAAAATTCCAGTTGAAATTGTGAGTAGCATCATGGTGAAAACAATTGGTTTGAAGCAAGGAAGGAAAAAGAAGAATTATAGTGAAATTTAAGATGCTAAAACAAGAGAAGTAAAACAAGAAAAAGGAAGTGAACAACAACAAGACTATATGGGATCCAGGAGGATGTCAAAAATAATAATTCATGGTTAGAAGAACATGAAATGTTTTCTAACTTGGAAGTCTGATGGAGGAGCATTATAGATTCCAATTTATCAAGATTTTCGGAGAGAATGCTCCAAAATAGGTTTAAACATGAAAAAGGGTTATGTTTCCTTATTGTAAATAATTTTATTTTCTTTATTTATATAAAAAAAATTATGGATAGACATAAGACAAAATATAATATTTTAGCGTGTGAATCTTCCTTTTTAGCCATGAGAGGTTTAGGGGATAAACTATGTTAGATTTTAAAAATGTGATCAATGGAGTTCTTTTAGGATTTAGAAAATCTATTGCATTTCTTAATTTTAGTTATTATAGTCCTATGGGTAGTGAGAATGAACGGCCAAATGAATGCGAAATAAGGCTCATAGAGAGAAACACATGGTTTTGAGTATTTTTTTATGTACAAGTTTTGTTAATGAAAGGACGATTCATATCCTCTATGTATGAAGTGTTTCTGTGCACAATTATTAAAGAATTCTTAAAATTTGGAATTGGTAGTGTTAGGGTCCTATAATAATAGGATTCATAATTTTGAATTGACTATGATTAGTCATGTAATATGTACATACTTTTCCTTTCTACAAAATTATTCTCCCATATAAAAAAATAAAAAATGTAAACATGGTAAAAGTTCTGAAAGAAAGATCAAAGGATTGAAAGAAAAAAAGATCAAAAAAGAGTATAAAAAATAAACCCTAACAAAAAATGAGATAAAATAGATCATGAAAGTGATGCGAATTTAAATTCCACTTCTTTTTACTTTACTTTGAAAATATAAGATTGTGTGCATCTTGTCAAAAATGCCACAATCCATGAAGGTAAAACTGCTTAATCTTGACCTTTCATGCTTTAAATTTTATGTTCATAGATAGAGATAACCGATCTAGCCAAGCTATTTAATCTTAGCAGATCAGTAGTTAGGTAGAGAATAATAAAGAGCTCAACAGTTTAATATGAGCCCTTGGAGGAAATAAGGAAATAATTAGATAGTTTGTTGTCAAAAGAAAAAAGGAATAAGGGTCTGCAAGCTCAAATGCATCCAAAGAAAATGAAGAAAAAATGTTAGGGTACATGTTGGGTAGGCAGAAGAAATTTTCACAAGGCATGGATATAAAAAATTGGTCATTTCATATTTACTAATTTTCATTCAAAATCATTTCCCTTGTAAAAATACACTTTCCCCTCCATTTTAACCCTTTTCCCTTGCTTCACTCTTTTTTACCTTAGAAAACCCCTTTTCCTAAGTTAAAAATGAAAATTTTCCTTTGAAAAAGTAAAATCATAATTAACTTCCATTTTTCCTTTAAGAATACACCAAAACCCCCTAAAAATAACTTTTTCCTAATTCTAAATGGTTAAAAATATATATTGGGTCCCACTACGAAACATCCCTCCCTGATTTAAATTTTTACATTAAAACTTAGTGATAATCCTGCACTTATTAACATTTGAATTTTTTTATTTATTCTCGTATACACATTGTCCCGTATTATATTAATTTGAGTTATATATATTTCCCCAACCCTTGTTTTATTTTATAAGCTATGGTTTAAATTCCCCGCATTTGATTTATTTTGGGCCCACGTATTATAAACCCCGCCTATACATATGTCCAAATTTCCTCTAACCCATTGAATATGTATTAAAACCCACCTATTATAAATCCCAACCATATACATTAATCCATAACATATATCACATATCCAACATTGACATTAAACCCACGCATTCACCCAACCGTCAAATCTATACCGATCAGATCCAATGGCCCATATCCCCTATCGCATTCCCGATAGCCAATTCTTTAACCACTCCAAGACCTTGCGAAATGCACGGTTTTCGGAGCCCTGCTGCTAGCTACGTGTCATAATTCTATTGCATCGCATCCTCAGAAATTATACCACCAACCACCTTTGGCCGATGCAAAAACCACAAGCTGTATTCTTGACCATTGTGAACAAACCGTCCTGCCTTTTGAATTAACCCGCGCATTCAATGTTAATCATTGTTGGTTAAAAACCCATATAGCCACCCTTTGCAACCTTTCACTAATTTGTGTTACAAACTCGCTCAAACAGAGCTATTGTTGACCTAAAGAATTGTTGTCGACCATGTTTTAAACCGAATTTCAACAAAATTCAACCATTTGCTACTACAACCACTGCAGAACCTGATTTGAAGCAGTATAAAGACCCTTGAAGCTTCAGAGAACCTCCGCTGCCTCAGAATCCTTCTGCAAACTAAAATCCTCATTTTCTCCAGGTATTCCTCAGTGATTAGGAATGTTCCTAAAGCTGAAAGAAATTAATTCAGTAATTAAATCGTTTAGGAACCTCTGCAGACCAAAAGAAAGCCATTATTGCCTTCCAATCCTTTTTTTGTAGACCCTAGGCGTATTTTTAACATATTTCCAAGGCCTGAGACTGTTTTTGAACACAGAAAAGTATAGTTTGATCAATTGAAGTATTGTAGACCATAGGATAGCCCTTGTTTCATTTCAAACCCTTCTGTAGACTGTAATTACCTTTCAGAGGTGCTCCTAAAGGCCTAAATCATTTTTTTCTAAGTCAAAAGAGTAATCAATTGATAAAAATTAATAAAAAATGGCTTACGAAGTTATTGTAACTGTAAATCCCCTGAAAACTCCAGTTATAGATGTGGAACACACTCCTTTACCAGATAGAGACTTTAAAATTAATGACACAGTCACTGAATTTAATCTTTTTGAGCTCCACTGTTGGAGCCATGACAAATCCATTGACCAAGCTAATGAAGTTTTCATTTGGGAGTTTAATTTGCCAAAGTATGTTGTCCCACGGACTTTCCAGTGCCTCTAAGTGATTACACTCTGTCAATCTCGCTATTTCCCTAACCAGAGAGCCTTAATAACCCCTGGAAAATAAATTCTATTCACTATCACAGCTGAGTCAATTAACCAAATGTTGCAGATCCAACCTAGGCCAAATGAAACCCCTTTGTCCATTGAGAACCTTACCCAGTTGTATCTGAATCTGGACTTCCCCAGGAGGTTCCAGATATTTCATACATTCATTCCTTCATTTGTAGAGACTCCCAAGACAAATCCTCCTTACCCATCTGCAATATTTTCTGAGAGAACTGGGCATATCATCACTATGTTATCCTGCATTTTGGGTTATTTCATAGATGAGCATGTTGATGCTTCAGTATTAGGTTTCTTTCTACTTTCACACCTGTTCAGCCTCCTGCTACCATATTCATACTTTCCCAGTACCTTGTTGATACTATTCATGAACAACTTGTCAAAATGCCTGAAGAAGTTGTCTTCAAGTATTCCTCAGTTTTATTCCACATGTTTTTGTACTTTCAGTCTGAGAAATCTGCCATCAACCTTCAAAAGCTTGATGTTGAAGGTAACCCACAGTCAGTTATATTTTTTATTCCATTAATCAAAAAAGACTCCACACGGTCCACCTATAAAGAATACACTAATTCTTTCATTCATCCTATGGTCAACATGTTGAACAGCAGTAGTCAACCAAGAATCAGTGAGGAAATTAAGAAGGTCTTGCAGTTATCTGAACACAGTAGGATAGGAGATTGGTACTTGTATCAAAACCACACAAATATTAGGGTATATGGATCTAATCTTCTTCCATATCAGTTGCCCAAATACCTCCCAATGAGGTTATTTTCCCTTGAGTATATCAGACAAACCATTAATTCTGATACAATCAATTTCTTGGCAGCCAAAAAGAAGACACAATTTAAGATTAAGAATTAGTTTGGCCCTTTTATTTGTAACAGTAGAGATGCAAGTCCACAGGCAGAAAAGTATTTGCAGAAGTTTAAGTTCAATCAGAGTTTTCAGTGGTATTATGATCCTCTAGGAGTAATAAGAAAATTGAGAGTTAAATGTAAATTAACTCCTTATGTGCATGAGTCCAAGCCAGACATTGAGAAATACTCCAATCAGTCTGAATGTTTGGAGAACACTTGGATAGAGGCAGATAAGCAAGGTGATACTATTTTAATATTGCAGACTCCGGCCCAAGAAGATAGGAACTCAAAAATAAATAGAGAAGAAGGATCATACACTGTAGAGACTACCACTAAAACCAAATTTAAATTGATGTACAGGAAGAAGCCAAAATTAAATCCAGTAAATGAGGAAGTGGAAACAATTGAAGTAATTGATATTGATGCGGTGGTGAAAGGCTATGCTCCTCCTGCAATTTCTGAAGAAACACACCAGCCTTCAATATCAAAAACTCAGATGATTCATAAGCAGCATAGTATTGAAGTCTCATCATCCAGAAAACTAGCAGACAAAGAGATGGATATTATGCAGAAATACAAAGAAATAAAGATCAGAAATGAAGCCTTAAAGGCTGATACATACACACAGTACTGGAAGCAGTCACCCAGTGACCAAAGTAGATTGCTTTCAGCTTTTGACTACAACACTAGGAAGATGCAAATGACCTTCCTACAGCCAAAATTCAAACATCCCAAATCATCAGCTGATTATAAAAGTACATCATATGAATTTCAAGCAGAAGATCTTCATCCAATAGATCAGATAGAATTTCACAAACAAGCTGGTGAAATGTTGTATTCTACAATGACCAATAAATCCATGAGTGTGCAGAAGCTACAAAACACTCTTGGTAACATCAGAGATCAACTCAAATTAGAAAATTCATCCTCACATGCTAAGGATAATAGAATCAAATCACTAGAAGAATTGATTATTGAAGTAGGATGATCCTAATAATGTCAAAGTTGCAAATGAACTGATAAAGAAGAAAAATGAAGACATTGTTGCATTAAAGAAGCAACTAAAACTGCCTCCTACTGAACATCCTCAGGGAAAGGAAGTATTACATGATGCAAACCAGAAAGATGAGATGATGAATCTCATTCTTCAGTTGACTTCCCAAATAAAAGAAATGGAGAATGAAATGGACAAGTTGGTCCAGGAGAAAAGGTCCAGATCATAAGAAGTCCCTGTCATTGTTATTCTTATAGTCACTACTGATGTTCCTTCCACATTAGCAGAATCATTGGCCCCTACATTATTAATGACTACAACACTTCCTGTCACATCAGCAATAACTTCAACAACAAAGTCATCTACAACAACAGTACAGCCTACAGATGAGGCTGGTAAGTTAGTTAAAGCAATGAAAGAAATGTCTATTCAGACAAATGAAATAAACAGACTTAAAGAACAGTTGAAAAGTCTGGAGGATGAAAATAAACTTGCTCAGATTATGCACAATAATGAAGAACAGAAAGCAAACAGATTAACAGAGAAATTGAAGAAATTAGAGAAAGATCTAACACTGAAAGAACCAATGGCACAAGCCAAACAACAGCGATGGGCCAATATCATTGAATCTATCAATGATATTTGGCCATCCGTTTAGGTTATTTATGAACAAAAAGATCTCACCAAAGCAGTAGGTGAAGCCATCCAAAAAATAAAAGAAGAACTTAGCAAAAATCTAGAAGAGGCAAATGAAATCATCAAATTCCTTAATTCCAAGAATAAGCAAGAACTAGAAGAAATTGGAATTAGTGATAGGACAGATACCATTCTTGAAGTCAGAAAGGTAATTTCAAAAAGGAATTTAATGATTCAACTTGAAGAAAAATGTCAAAACATGGAGCTTGGCATAACTAGATTTATGATGGAGTTTGACATTCTGAGATAGAAAGGCCTTCCAAATCTGCTATTTATTCATGAAAAATAATGATGAAACAAGAGGATTATGATAATAAAATGAGAGAAGTGGCCAAGGATCAAGCTAACCTTCCTTCGTCACAAGGAATTCCAACAGGGAAAGTACTCTACAAAAGTTTTGAGAGCCTTTTTTACCTACAACATGAGGTAAAACATTTGTTCATCAACAAGCCTACATTCTCAAAGTATACAGAGGCATATGAGATATTCAGAAGGATGGTGAAAATTAAATTACCAGAGGCTGAAAATTGGGAAAATTTTACTCATTTACTATGAAAGCAGTAAAGGTTAAAACAAATCAATCAAGAAAAATAGAGCAGGCAGTTTTACAGTTAAAGAACATCATTAAAAGGATAATGTAAAACAGTAGTAAAAGTCAAATAGTATCAGAGTTAAAGTGTATCAGATGAAAGTCAAAGGTTAAAGCTAAAACAGAGATAAAAGCAGAGTTTATGACACAGCGTGAAAGACACTCAACTGCAGCCTTCGTTGAGAAAACAGCAAAGAGACAAATCAGCAACAAATCAGAGACAGCAAACAGCAAATTCAATAAAAATAGGGACCGCTTGCATTAGTTAGATAGTTGTTTCTATCTTCTTGCATGAAGATATTTATTTTTCCTTGAATAATTCCTAAGTTTGTTTTAGGATATTTTGTAAGATTTTTTGTATAAATACTTCACATTTCGAAGTATTGGGTGTGGATAAATTGCTAAACATTTCTATATTTGTACTAAGTTTAAACCTGAGAGTTCTTTGTACCATTTTCAAGTCAGCAGGTTGGATTGAGCAATAAAGAGATCATATTACAGGATTCATGTGTTGGGCCACTTCAGTGAAGTATTCTCAAATTTTCTTTGTTTTTATCTAAAGTTTTCACACATACTTGAATTTTTTTCTAAATTTAAATGTATAACAGGAATGTTATTTCAGAATATGTTTAAAAGCACTCTGTTTTGAACTGTTATGTCATTTTCATGTTTTCTACTGATATCCAGATTAGGGAATTCTTAATTCCTCCCTAGTTTCGATTGACCTGTATATTTTCACTCATTATCCGGATATGAGAACCCTTAATTGCTCTCTCATCTCGATTGAAATCATTTTCACCATCAGCCTAAGGATATGAAGTTACTCAGCTATATTTCCCTGTGAACACTTCCCTTTAGAACCTTGATTCTGATCTGACTGCTTGATACATTTACTCCATTAGCCCAATGGAAAACAGACCTACATCTGTCCATATGAACTAGTGATTCCACCACCAAAATAAAATCCAAAAACAAATCTCAAGTAATCCTACATAACTAACCTAAAATTAACTAAAATAAACAAGGATAAATCATATAGAGAGAGCCCTCTCTAAGCATTAGGAAGGCTAGATCCTAAGGCTTAAAAGTACGTTTGTGGTTACCTCTAATATTATTTAAACCAAAATATAAACAACCCTTGAGAATTATTAGAGTGATAGCATCCTAGTGACCATACTAGGGAATAACCAGTCCTCAGTGTTTAAAATAAATCTTAAAGGAAATACTTTTACTTATCTTTTAACCTTAAGATTGTTTTAAAGGGTTTTTAAGTAACTTTTCATTATAAACTAAAATTCTGGATTCCAGAAGAATCTATTATACCAAGTCTAATCCTGATCCAGAACCTGCTGTAATAGTAGATAATCCTGACATAATTTTAAAGAAAAATAAAAAAGTAGAAAGTTTAGTTAGTAAAAATCCATTAATCAAGGAAAATTCTCTTCCCAATAAATTATCAAGTTTATAAGACATTAAATTTGATTTAGCTTTTGAGCAATCTTTGTTTAAAACTAAATGAGAAAGTGACATATTTAATAGTGTAATAGATCCTGATTTCATTTCATTTATTGAAACTAAGAAGGAAACTATTTCGCTTGATTTAGATGAAAAGGCTCTAGAAATTTATGATAAAATTGATGCTTTAACTGCAACTTTGATTAAGGAAATTTATGAAACTTATTTTCAACATTTAGTTGAATTGATTGCTTTATCTGCCTATACCCCTAAGCATTTCATCAGTCATTTAGAGTCTGTAAATTCAAATTTATTTAGTACCACCTCATCTATTATTTCCACTACACCTCATTCCACAGAATCCTTCATTCCTAAGCTTCCTCTACAACCTAGAGTTTTATTTCCATCCCCAAATATTGCAAGTTCATATTATAGCACTGCTGCTGCATTTTCCAGTACTTCAACCACATTTTCAAATACATCTTCTACTGTCCCAACCTCATCTCCAAGTACCTCGACCTCATCACAAAGCACCACACATTTACCTCCTAGTACATCCAGAATCTTAGCTATGGCTGCCAGATATGCTCTTTTGGTCCTAGCAGGGCAGTTACATAACATGCCCCAAGATTATCCAAGAAAAATCCCTCAATTTGATGGAACCAGTCAATACACTGCGCAACAACATGTTAACAAAAGGACTGATTATTTTTAACAGCATAAAATTGATGAATCTGATGTCCAAATGAGATTGTTTTCCCAAACTTTAGTTGGAGAAGTAAAAAAATGGTTTAAAGCTTTACCTGCAAATCATATTATTGATTTAGAAGCCTTCCATAGATTGTTTATCAGTAGATGGGAGAAAAATAAGAATCCTTTACAAATTTTGTCTGAATATGAACACATAAAAAGAGGACCTAATGAATCAGTTCAGGACTATTGTACTAGATTCAACAATATCTACAATGCTATTCCAGTAAACATTAAACCCCCACCAGATTTAGCTTTACTCAAATTTCCTTATGGTTTTGATATGGATATGTCATACCAACTGACGGAAAGGAACGCAGAGACACTAGAACAAATGAAAAACATAACAGTTAGTGTAGAAGGTAATTTGTTAGCCAAGAGATCAAGAATGAGAAATGAAAGAAGGGTAACAATAAAATAGGAAACATCTACATCAGATAGAATAATAGATAGTTTAGCAAAATCCATGGAGAAAATGATGGATAGACTAGAAAGTATGGAAAGGAAACCACATTGGGATAATCAACAACAAGGCCCTCAAATAAGAAATCCCAATTTTAGAAAAAACACCAACATTGGTAAATCTAGAGAATCAACACCTGATCAAACAATAAGACCACATTTCCAAGAGAACTATGCTGAAATTTCTCACCAAAATGAAGATGATGAAGATGCTCAGATTAATATAATGGGAATCAATGATGACAATACTATTCTTCTTACACAAGAAGAATAGGAATTATATGAATTACAATAGTTACAGTTAGAATCTGGAGAGTCTTTTGATTATAAGAAAGGTTATGAATTTGCCATTAATGAAGTTCACAAGCAATATAACCTTAGGAGTAAGAAAAATGTAGAAGCCCCTACTAATAAATCTACCCAAAATTAGAAAAAGAAAGCATTAGAAGCTCCTACAACCAAAGTACTGCAAATTCTCCCTAGAGAAACCCAACAAAACTCTAGTTCAAATCAGAAAAATGAAAAGCCTAATCAGAAAATTTCTAGTCCAAAAATTGCACCCAGTCCTAAAATTGTTGACATTACAGATACTATTGTTCAAACATCAGCTGAACCTCAAAAATATGCTGCTGCTAAGACAAAAACTTCTACTAAAACAACAATTTATGATCCTAAAACATCTGTTGTTGATCACCAATCAACTGATCCCAAAACAATTACTGCCAAAATAGCTGCTAAAACTTCCAAAACTGCCAAAGTTACCACTGCAACTCAAACTTTCCTTGAGAAGAAGATAAAAAATAGTAAAACAGTGGAAACACAAATAGAAAATGAAAAACCAGCTGTAGAAAAAGAAGAGAAACACACTCAAACTGCAATTAATAAAGAAGAAGTCATTCATTTAGGAAAAACACGAGCACCATTCAACATCCAAACTGAAATTGCCAAACTGAAAATACCAATTCCTTTGACAAAATTGGTTAAGCATGATTTATACAAATCATAGATCACTGACACATTAAACATGAATGAAGGAGAAGACTCTGTTAATTTGAGTGATGACCAACCAGAACTAATATTTGGTCCAGAGGTAAATAGAAAACACCAAGAAGGAGGAGTTCTTCCTTTCTACATTAGCTTGACTGTTCATGATCAAATTTTACATAATGTTATGCTAGATTCAGGAGCCTCACATAATTTAATGCCAAAAGCCGTTATGGAAACTTTGAATTTAGACATCACTAGACCTTATAAATATATTTTCTTATTTGATTCCAGTACGGTGAAATGTCTAGGCTTAATCAAAGATTTATGTGTCGCTTTAGTCCAATACCCTGGAAAAAGCATAGTCATGGATATTGTAGAAGCTAATATCCCTCCTAAGTATGGAATGTTGTTATCTAGCTCATGGGGAGAAAAACTGCAGGGATCTCTATAATTAGACATGTCTTATGCCACCATTTCAGTATCTGGGCAACCCAAGAAACTTTATAGAGAGACTCTAATGAAGTACATGGTCAGTAGTGTAGAAATACCTCGAAACTATCCCATTTATTCTACACCTATTTATATGGACTCTTTCATTTTATGTAATTCAGAAACTGACATAGAAAACAACACATAATTAAAACAAAAAAAGAAAGAACCAGGCAGTGACAACATATTTCATGAATCAATGTGGCACCTAGACTTTGATGGCTCAGTGAACAAATTAGGAGCAGGAGAAATAGTTTGGATTCATAACATGGAAAACAATCATTCTGAAGGTCATGCCTTTAGATTAAACTTCAAATGTATAAACAACATGATAGAGTATGAAGCTCTAATCTTAGGACTGCGGATTGTTAGAAATTTAGGAGGAAAAATTGTTTCTATCATGAGAGACTCTGACTTAATAGTAAAACAAATTAGAGGAGAATATTTTGTATATAATCCTAGATTAAGCTAATACAGAGAAATAGTTTTAGATCTAATTAAAGAATTTCTTGAATGTGACTTTGCTATAATTCCTAGAAAACAAAACATATAAGCACACAGTTTAGCAACTTTTGCTAGTACCTGCAATCTGCCTTTTCAGCGAAATCACCAATATACAGCAGTGGTAAGACACAGGCCCAATATACTAGACAACTTAAAATATTGGCAAATTTTTACACAGGATACTCAAATCTATCACTTTATGAATGTTAAGGGAGAATTCCAGAATTGTAACATAGATACAGATTGTATAGTAGATGATAAAATAGACATTGAGATAGATGTAAATAATTTAGATTTTATTGAACCCACTAAATTTACTCAGGTAGAAATAGATAAACTAGAAAAAGGTAGAAATTGAAGAATTAGCAGATGATGAGTCTGACATTTTAAACCTTAAGAATAAGTTTTTACCTAAGGGATTAGCCCCATAAGAAGATATTTTTTATTCAAATGACGATGCAAGAAAACCAAAGATGGAACCATTAAGATCAAATATAGAAGAATGCAATATAGGAACAGAACAAAGGCCTATGCTCATCAAACTTTCCAAAGCATTACCTTAAGATGAAAAACTGAAATATATAGCTTTGTTTAAGGAATTTCAGGATGTATTTGCATGGAGTTATGAAGACCTAAAACCTTATAACACTAACATAATACAACACAAAATACCTATCAAAGAATATTAAAAACCTTTCAAATAGAAACTTAGGAGAATCAATCCAATTTTAATGCCTTTGATTGAAAAAGGGGTAAAGAGAATGTATGAAGCTCAGATAATTGCACCTATCAGATATTTTGATTGGGTTTCAAACTTAGTTCCCACTAGGAAGAAAACAGGGGAAATCAGACTTTGTATTGATTTCTGTAATTTAAATAAGGTGTCCCTAAAAGATAACTACCCTCTCCCCAAGATGGATCATATTTTACAGAGGGTGGTTGGTTCATACAAGATTTAATTACTTGATGGATTCTCTGGGTATAATTAGATCTTAGTTCAGCCAGAAGACCAACCAAAGACAACATTTACTACTGCTTGGGGTACTTTCATGTATTTGAAAATTCCTTTTGGATTAATGAATGCAGGAGCCGCTTTCCAGAGAGCTATGGATATAGCTTTTGCTAAATAAATTCATGATTTTCTTGTAATTTATCTAGATGATATAATTTTATTTTCAAAAACTAACAATGAACATCTAGATTATCTGAGACAAGTGTTTATCAAATGCAGGAAATTTGGTATTTCTTTGAATCCCAAAAACACTCTCTTTGGACTTGAAGAAAGTAAATTATTAGGACATATAATCTCAAAAGAGGAAATTAGGATAGACCCAGTTAGAATAAAGCTTATTTTGAACATAAGCCATCCTAGGAATATTAAGGAATTGCAGGTTTTCTTAGGTAAAATCAATTTTCTCATCAGATTCATTTCAAATTTAGCAGAATTAATTAGAGAACTCAATAACATGTTAAAGAAAGACTCAGCACTCAAATGGATAGTAGAGGCCAAACAATCCTTTGAATCAATCAAACAAACCCTTACAAGAACACCAATCCTAATAATTCCTGATTTCAAAAAAGATTTCATTATTTTTTCTTTTGCTTCAGAACATGCTATTGTTGCAGTCTTACTGTAGAAGAATGATCAGGGCTATGAACAACCCATTGATTTTTTCAGCAAATCACTAAGAGATTCCACACTAAAGTTTAACATAATGTAAAAGAAGGCACTAGCTTTAGTGAAGGCCATCAAATACTTTAGAGTGTACATATTGTATCCACACATCATAGCATATGTTCCAAATTTAGTAGTGAAGGACATTCTGACTCATAATGGGCCTAATGGTAAGAGAGGAAAATGGATTGCCACCATTTTGGAATATGACATGCAAATTAAGCCCACCAAACTCATTAAAGGCCAAGGTTTAGCCAAGCTCATGGATGAATCAAACTGTAGATGATCATGAAGAGATGACGACTCCACATACCAGTGAAGCCTTTTCAAATTCACCATGGTATGCATATATCATATTTTTATTACTAAATTTACAAGCTCCTCCTAGATTTTCAAGAACTAAAGCTAGATTTTTAAAGTTAAAGGCAATGAAATTTTGTATCATAGATAATGCTCTTTTTTGGAAATATAATGGTGGCATTTTATTGAATTGTTTACTTAAAGATGAAGCTGATAAAGTTATGGAAGAATTTCATGCAGGTGATTGTGGAGGACATCTTTACTAGAAGTCAACTGCAGATAAAATCTTGAGGGTTGGTTTTTACTGGCCTACACTTTTTGCAGATGTAAGAAAGTATGTGACATCCTGTCACAAATGCCAGATCTTTGAATGGAATAAAAATTTGTTACCTTCACCTCTTAAACCCATCTCCACGGAAATGCCTTTTCAGCAATGGGGTCTAGACTTAATTGATGAAATTCACCCACCCTCCTCAGCCCAACACAAATGGATTTTGATAGCCACAGACTATTTCACTAAGTGGTTAGAAGCCATTCCTTCTAGGCAAGCCACTGATTCTGTCATAATCTCATTTCTAAAAAACAATATACTATCTATATTTGGATGCCCCCAAAAGCTCATTACTAATAATGCAGCTACTTTCAAGTCTAAGAAAATGATTGACTTCTGTAACACATACCACATTAGCCTTGGCCATTCCATTGCCTATTACCCTCAAGGTAAAGGTCTTGCTGAATCCTCCAATAAAAGCCTTGTTAATATCATCAAGAAACTACTAGAAGACAATGAAAAGACCTGGAACAAAAGGTTAGTTAATGCCTTATGGGCAGACAGACTCACCAAAAAGAAGTCCATTGGTACATCCCCTTATTAGCTTGTATATGGGATGGATGTTGTTTTTCATTCCTCTTTAGGAGTGCCAATGATGAAGATGGTCCAAGAAGTGCAGGTAGAAACCATTGATATCTAGAGAAGGATAAATCAGACCATACACTTGCAACAAACCAGGGAAGAAGTCTATGTCAAGTTTCAACTTGTCCAAGATAATATTAAAAAGATATTTGACAAGAAGACTAAGGAAGATGATTTTTACATAGGTGATAAAGTTCTTAAGTGGGATTCCAGGAGAGAAGAGAAAGGTAAACATAGTAAATTTGATTTCTTATGGAAATGTCCTTATGTCATTTATGGTTACATAGGTAACAATGCATTCTTTTTTAAGGATTTAGATGGATCAGATCTGCCAGGTGGACCTATCAATGGTAGAATGTTGAAGAATTACTATTCCCCAGAATAACAGTAGTTCACTTTGTTTACTTTGCTCATTGTACATAACATTGCAGAGTGTAGATTGGATTGGATGTTTTTCTTGCAAAGTTGTAGCCTGAAGAGAAGGCCCTAAGATTTGAAAGACAAAATATCATAATTATGAATAATGCAGAGCTCAGAAAATAGTTCCAAGGCAAGCATAGTCAAAATTAAAGGCTACTGATCTTAAAGTTCTTGACATTTCACTAGGAAATGCCATCCCCATGTGGAGCCACTGTTAGGGTCCTATAATAATAGGATTCACAATTTTGAATTGACTATGATTAGTCTTGTAATATGTACATACTTTTCTTTCTACAAAATTGTTGTCCCATATTAAAAATAAAAAATTTAAAGAGGCTAAAACTCCTAAAAGAAAAATCAAAGGATTGAAAGAAAAAAAAAAAAAAAGAATATAAAAAATGAACCCCAACAAAAAAGAGATTAAAAAAAATCATGAAAGTGAGGCAAATTCAAATGCCACTACTTTTTACTTTTTACTGTAATATAATATTGTGTGCAGCTTGTCAAAAATGCCACAATCCATGAAAATCAAACTGCTTAATCTTGACTTTTTTATGCTTTAAATTTCATGCTAATAGATAGAGAATAAAAATCTAGCCAAACTGTTTAATATTGGCAGATCAGTAGTTAGATAGAGAATAATAAGGAGCTCAACAATTTAATCTGAGCCCTTAAAAGAAATAAGGATAGAATTAGATAGTTTGTTGTTAAAAGAAAAATGATAAGGGTGTGCAAGCTCAAATGCACCCAAAGAAATGAAGAAAAAATGTTAGGGTAGATGATGGGTAGGTAGAAGCAGCTTTAACAAGGCATGAATAGCAGAAAATTGGTCATTTCATATTACTATCTTCCTTTCAAAATCATTCCCCTTGTAAAAATACCCTTTCCCCTTCATATTTACTTTTTCCCCATTAGTCACTCACTTTTCCTTACAAAAACCCCTTTCCCTAATTTAAAACACTATTATCCTTGGGAAAAGTTAAAACGATTTATTAATTTCCCTTTTCATTCATAATACCCCCTAAAATACACTTATCCTAAGTTTCAAGTTTAAAATATTAATATTGGGCCCCATTATGAAAATCCCACCCTGATATTAAGTTTTAACACTATCCTTAGTGTATTTTAAAATCCCGCACTTATTAAAATTCCAGTGTATATTATTAACACATTAACTTTATGTATTAATTCCCTTAAATACACGTAAACCCCGTATATATTAATTTTTGATTATAAAGTCTCAACCCTTATGTTAATTAACATATAAATGTTATTATATTATCCCCACCTATACATAGGTCCCACTTTCCCTAACCCCATTGGCTATGTATTAAACCCCGACCATATATATTAAAAACCATAACTTATATGCATACATATCCCATCTCATAACTTAAAATCCTGGGCCCCACGCCTATCAAATCCCGACGGGTCCATCACATTCGCCCAACCGTCAGATCTATACCGATCAGATCCGATGGCTCATATCCCCTATCGCATTCCCGATAGCCAATTCTTTAACCACTCCAAGACCTTGTGAAATGCGCGGTTTTTAGAGTCCCGCTCCTGGCTACGTGTCAGAATTCTATTGTGTCGCATCCTCAAAAATTATACCGCCAACTACCTTTGGCCGATTCAAAAACCACAAGCTGTATTCTTGATTGTTGTGAATAGAATTGTCCTGCCTTTTGAATTAACCCGCGCATTCAATGTTAATCATTGTTGGTTAAAAACCCATATAGCCGCCCTTTGCAACCTTTCACTAATTTATGTTATAAACTTGCGCAAACAGAGCTATTGTCGACCTAAACAATTGTTGTCGACCCTATTTTAAACCAAATTTCAACATAATTCAACTATTTGCTGCTACAACCACTGCGGAACCTGATTTGAAGCAATATAAAGACCCTGAAGCTTCAAAGAACCTCTGATGCCTCAAAATCCTTCTGCAAACTAAAATCCTCATTTTATCCGGGTATTCCTCAGTGCTTAGGCATGTTCCTAAAGCTGAAAGAAATTAATTAAGTAAATCATTTAGGAACCTCTACAGACCAAAAGAAATCCCTTATTGCCTTCCAATCCTTTTTCTACAGACCCTATGCATCTTTTTAACATAATTTCCAAGGCCTGAGACATTTTTTTAACACATAAGAGTATAATTTGATCAATTGAAGTATTGTATACCAGAGGATAGCCCTTGTTTCATTTCAAACCCTTCTGTGGACTGTAATTACCTTTCAGAGGTGCTCCTAAAGGCCTAAATCATTTTTTTCTAAGTCAAAAGAGTAATCAATTGATAAAAATTAATAAATAATGGCTTCCAAAGGTATTGTAACTATAAATACCCTACAACCTCCAGTTCTAGATGTGGAACACACTCCTTTAGCAGATAGAGACTTTAAAATTAATGACATAGTCACTGAATTTAATCTTCTTGAGCTCCAGTGCTAGAGCCATGACAAATCCATTGACCAAGCTGATGAATTTTTCATTTGGGAGTCTAATTTTCCAAAGTACGTTGTCCCACAGACTTTCTAGTGCCCAGAAGTGATTAGACTCTGTTAATATTGCTATTTCCCTGACCAGAGAGCCTTAATAACCCCTGGAAAATAAATTCTATTAACTATCACAGCTGAGTCAATTAACCAAATGCTGCAAATCCAATCTAGGCCAGATGAAACCCCTTTGTCCATTGAGAACCTTACCCAGTTGTATCTGAATCTAGACTTCCCCAAGAGGTTCCAGATATTTCAGACATTCATTCCTTCATCTGTAGAGACTTCCAAGACAAATCCTCCTTACTCGTCTGCAATATTTTCTGAGAGAACCAAGCATATCATCACTTGTTATCCTGCATTTTGGGTTATTTCACAGATGAGCATGTTGATGCTTCAGTATTAGGTTTCTTGTCTACTTTCACACCTGGTCAGCCTCCTGCTACCATTTTCAATTTTGCCTAGTACCTTGCTGATACTATTCATGAACAACTTGTCAAAATGCTTGAAGAAGGTGTCTTCAAGTATTCCTCAGTTTTATTCTACATGTTTCTTTACTTTCAGTCTGAGAAATTTTCCATCAACCTTCAAAAGCTTGATGTTGAAGGTAACCCACAGTCAATTATATTTTGGACTCCATTAATCAGAAAAGACTCCGCACAGTCCACCTACACAGAATTCATTGATTCTTTCATTCATCTTATGGTCAACATGCTGAAAAGCAGCATTCAACCAAGAATCAGTGAGGAAATTAAGAAGGTCCTGTAGTTATCTGAACACAGTAGGATAGGAGATTGGTACTTGTATCAAAGCCACACAGAGATTAGGGTATATGGATCTAATCTTCTTCCATATAAGTTGTCCAAATACCTCCTAATGAGGTTATTTTCCCTTGAGTATATTAGGCAGATCATTAATTTTGATGCAATCAATTTCTTGGTAGCAAAAAAGAAGACACAATTTAAGATTAAGAATCAGGTTGGCCCTTTTATTTGTAACAGTAAAGATACAGGTCCATAGGCAGAAAATTATTTGCAAGAGTTTAAGTTCAGTCAGATTTTTCAGTGGTATTATGATCCTCTAGGAGTAATAAGAAAATTGAGATTTAAATGTAAATTAACTCCTTATGTGCATGAGTCCAAGCTAGACATTGAGAAATACTCCAATCAGTCTGAATGGTTGGAGAACACTTTGACAGAGTTAGAGAAGGAAGGTGATACTAGTCAAATATTGCAGACTCCAGCCCAAGAAGATAGGAACTCAAAAAGAAATAGAGAAGAAGGATCATACACTGCGAAGACTACCACTGAAACAAAATTTAAATTGATGTACAGGAAGAAGCCAAAATTAAATCCTCTAAATGAGGAAGTGGAAACAATTGAATTAATTGATACTGATGCAGTGGTGAAAGACAATGCTCCTCTTGCAATTGCTGAAGAAACACACCAGCCTTTAGTATCAAAAACTTAAATGATTCAGAAGCAGCACAGTATTGAAGTCTTCTCATCCAGTAAACCAGCAGACAAAGATATGGATATTATGCAGAAATACAAAGAAATAAAGATTAGAAATGAAGCCTTAAAGGCTGATACATACACACAGTACTGGAAGCAGTCACCCAGTGACCAAAGCAGACTGCTTTAAGCTTTTGACTACAACACTAGGAAGATACAAATGATCTTCCTATAGCCAAAAGTCAAACATCCCAAATCATCAGTTGATTATAAAAAGACATCATATGAAGTTCAAGCAGAAGATCTTCATCCAATAGATTAGATAGAATTTCACAAACAAGATGGTGAAATGTTGTAATCTACAATGACCAATAAACCCATGAGTGTACAAAAGCTGCAAAAGACTCTTGGGAACATCAGAGATCAACTCAAATTAGAAAAGGCATCCTCACAGGCTAAGGATAATAGAATCAAATCACTAGAAGATTTGATTATTGAAGTAGGATATGATCCTAATAATGTCAAATTTGCAAATGAACTAATAAAGAAGAAAAATGCAGACATTGTTGCATTAAAGAAGCAACTAAAACTGCCTCCTACTGAACATCCTCAGGAAAAAGGAAGTATTACAGGATGCAAGCCAGAAATATGAGATGATGAATCTCATTCTTCAGTTGTCGGCCCAAATAAAAGAAATGGAGAATGAAATGGACAAGTTGGTCTAGGAGTCCAGATCATAAGAAGTCCCTGTCACTATTATTCATGTAGTCACTACTGATGTTCCTTCTACATTAAAAGAATCATTGGCCCCTATAGTCCCAATGGCTACAACACTTCCTATCACATCAACAACAAATTTAGCAACAGAGTCATCTACAACAGCAGTACAGCCTACAGATGAGGCAGGTAAGTTAGTTAAAGCAATGCAAGAAATGTCTATTTAGACAAATGAAATCAACAGACTTAAAGAACAGCTGAAAATTCTGGAGGATGAAAAGAAACTTGCTCAGATTATGCACAAGAATGAAGAAAATAAAGCAAATAAATTAACAGAGAAATATAAGAAATTAGAGAAAGATCTAACACTGAAAGAACCAATGGCACAAGCCAAACAGCAGCTATGGGCCAATATCATTGAATTTGTCAATGATATTTGGCCATCAATCTAGGTTATTTATGAACAAAAAGATCTCATCAAAGCAGCAGGTGAAGCCATCCAAAAAATCAAAGAAGAACTTGGCAAAAAGCCAGAAGAGGCAAATGGAATCATCAAATTCCTTAATTCCAAGAATAAGAAAGAACTAGAAGAAATTGGAATTAGTGACAGGACAGATACCATTCTTGAAGTCATAAAGGTAATTTCAAAAAGGAATTTAATGATTCAACTTGAACAAAAATGCCAAAACATGGAGCTTGGCATAACTATATTTATGATTAAGTTTGACATTCTCAGACAGAAATGCCTACCAAATCCTCTAGTTATTCATGACAAATTGATGAAACAAGAGGATTATGATAAGAAAATGAGAGAAGTGGCCAAGGATCAAGCTAACCTTCCTTCTTCACAAGGAATTACAACAGGGAAAGTACACTACAAAAGTTTTGAAAACCTTTTTTACCTACAACATGAGGTAAAACATGTGTTCATCAACAAGCCTACATTCTCAAAGTATGCAGAGGCAGATGATATATTTAGAAGGATGGTGAAAATTAAATTACCAGAGGCTAAAAATTGGGAAAATTTGATTGATTTACTATGAAAGTAGTAAAGGTTAAAATAGATCAAGCAAGAAATACAGAGCAAGCAGTTTTACAGTTAAATAATAGCAGTAAAAGGATAATGTAAAACAATAGTTACAGTCAAAGAGTATCAGAGTTAAAGTGTACCAGATGAAAGTCAAAGGTTAAAGATAAAACAGAGATAAAAGCAGAGTTTATGAGATAGCGTGAAAGACACTCAACTGCAGCCTTCATTGAGAAAATAGCAAAGGGAAAAATTAGCAACAAATCAAAGACAACAAACAACAAATTCAATAAAAACAGGGACAACTTGCATTAGTTAGATAGTTGTCGCTATCTTCTTGCATGAAGATATTTATTTTTCCTTGAATAATTCCTAAGTTTGTTTTAGGATATTTTGTAAGAGTTTTTGTATAAATACTTCACATTTTGAAGTATTGAGTGTGGATAAATTGCTAAACATTTCTATAGTTGTACTAAGCTGAAAAATGAGGGTTCTTTGTACCATTTTCAAGTCAGCAGACTGGATTAAGCAATAAAGGGATCATATTACAGGATTCATGTGTTGGGCCACTTCAGTGAAGTATTCTCAATTATTCTTTGTTTTTATCTGAATTTTTCACACATACTTGAATTTTTTTCTAAATCTAAATGTATAATAGGAATGTTATTTCAGAATATATTTAAAAGCACTATGTTTTGAACTGTTATGTCATTTTCATGTTTTCTACTGATATCCAGATTAGGGAATTCTTAATTCCTCCCTAGTTTCGATTGACCTCTATATTTTCACTCATTATCTCGATCTCAGAACCCTTAATTTCTCTCTCATCCCGATTGAAATCATTTTCACCATCAGCCTAAGGATCTGAAGTTACTTAGCTATCTTGCCCTGTGAACACTTCCCTTTAGAACCTTGATTCTAATATGACTGCTTGATACATTTACTCCATTAGCCCAATGGAAAACATACCTACATCTATCCATCTGAACTAGTGATTCCACCACCAAAATCAAATCCCAAGTAATCCTACATAACTAGCCGAAAATTAACTAAAATCAACAAGGATAAATCATATAGAGAGAGCCCTCTCTGAGCATTAGGAAGGCTAGATCCTAAGGTTTAAAAGTAGGTTTGTGGTTACCTCTAATATTCTTTAAACCAAAATATAAAAAACCCTTGAGAATTATTGGAGTGATAACAGATAGGATGTGTCTGGTATTCCTGATGTCAGTTAATTGAACTACTTCATTAGCTTAATATTCATTATATGCCAGACATATTTCAATCTCAATTATTTAAAATATATTGCTCTCGATTGGGATAGATCTATATATGCCTAATTGAGATAGGATTAAGATAGTTCTTTTTTCTTGCATCTTAGAATAATTTTGCATATAGATTAAATTATACATTCCTAAAAAGTCCTCTTCCCAAAGAGGCAAAAAATTTAATAGTGGCTTGGCTAAGCCCAAATTAGCTTAAGGGTCACTTTCTTTCCAGATCAGCAAGATAAATTATATGATATATCTTTCCCATTAGTAGACAAAAGTCATACTTTAAGCCAATGGAGATTGAGAGAAGGTAACTGGACCTAGTTAAACCAGTCAAAGCCACTATTCCAAACGGAAAAGGAACTGTTTTAAGGTCCGGACCGAGTGGTCATCCCCCATGTTGTCGCAGCAAATTTCGAGGCCTCAACATGGTGAAACAGATACTAGGGTCAAACAATGAGCCTGTCTCTCAACTCCATGAAGTGCTCAACATATAAGACCATATTTGGGCACAACCCTCTTGGAGGACTGACCTAGGTGACCTGGATGAACTGCCTATAGATGTCCTCCCTGATGATCTTGTTCAGCCCATGTCTAGTAGGTAAAAGGTGACCATGAGCATCTAAGGAATATCTGAAAGGAGGGATATGATCCAACTGAATACCCACTGACTCTAAGAGATATGAAACTCATGTAAACCAACATCTGGCCTGACCCGAGGGAGTAGAATGGGTAATAGTCTCAAAAGGGAAATATGCCAAGTAAGGATATCGGTCCCTATTCTTTATCAAGTCTGCAAAGCCCCACACGCGATACAAGAATGAAACCAATTTGAATATCGTCTCAAGTCGAAAGGGACAAGCTTCAAACTTGGCAAGGATGATGTGTTGTGGTATTGTATGTTTGCATCTAAGAATCTGGACTCTCTCAGTTGAAGTCCAGTCTGACTCAAGTAAAGACCATTGTAACAACCCTGGTTAAAAATCCATGTAAAAAAAATATAATACCAAGGTCATGGGACACGTATTCCAAGCTGAATGTTGGGAAAAAACATCCTAGTGTGTGTGTTCATTTCACTTATTATGCTAAGGAAATGACAAAGGCTTTGGAAAGGCAAATTGGCATTTTTGGCAATTTATTTACGAAAATAATGGAAATTAGGAGAAAAAGAAGGTGAAAGGTCACATGTTGCATGTGAGGAGGAAAATGAATGAAAATAATGGAAAATGAAGAAAATAAAGGCCTCATTAACAAAAAGGCTTATGAGGATCAATGCACAAACTTTTTCTAGTTCGATTTTAGAGCTCTCTCTCTATTATCTCTCTCACACTCTTGGATACTTAGAGTTTTCTTCGAGAATTTCAGCTTTGGATCAAGAAAAAAAATGAAGGCAAATAGGAAGCAAAGATCAGTCAATGAAGAGCAGGATCAAGTAGCTACAACGGGTTTACTTACAAGTATCGATTTGCATGTGTGATTTTCTTGCTAGATTTGGCATTCATGGTTATGAATGTGTGTTCTTGGTTCTCTTGTTATCATTGGCATGGGTTTTGCCATGAGTGACAATGTTCTTTAGAGTTGCCTTGCCATTTCTAGATAGCCATGGTGTGATGGGGTTCTCATGTTTTGGTTGAGTTGGATTGTCGGATGGATTAAAAAATGAGTGAGGTGGAACTCTGAATGAAAAAACACATGGCCTAATGATCCCTGAACTAGACTGTGGCTTTGTGGTAAATCCACTGGCCTAGTAACCACTGAACCGTACTATGGGTTGTGGTAAATTTAAGTATTGTGTGCCTGAGTGGGCCTAGGAATCCACGACTGGTGAATGACGGGATATATGGTAAAGCCTAGAGGTGGTTGCCCTTGATTAGGCCTAGGAATCCTTGCCAGTGAATGGCAATATATACGATAAAGACTAGAGGGTGGTGTCTCGATTATGGCCTAGTGATCCCTAGATCAAACAATGGATTACAGTAAAGCCTAAAGACTAGGAGAACGGAAAATTCCTCATGGTGTAGGTGGAGAAATCCATTGGCATCCATGCTTTTTTATGGCCTAGTGATTCGGTGAGGATTGCAGTAAAGTCTGGTTCTGTTGATGAGGGTGGGGTGGTTTAACCTCAGGAAGCCTTGGTTGATTCTTTTGGTTTTGAGTCCCACATTCATGCTTGGAATATGGCACGGGGGTGATTGGTTGAAGAGATATTAGGCTCAGCCAATCTATGGTCAGGTGGAATGTGGAAGTCTCATACCAGGTTGGATTTTGCATTCATTAATAAGAGTTACTTTCCTTGGTATTTTATGTGTAAATGTATTGGTTCATATGTTGTATTCATGGTTTTTGTATCCTTAATATTTCTATTGCTTATATGTTGGTTATGAGTATGTTTTATCACAGTGAAAATGTATGGTTCTCATCATATTTTGATCTATAAATGAATGAATAATGAATATATGACCTAATAGACGATAATGCAGCTAATGTGATAAGGAATCAATGCTTCTTAGTGATTCTCAGATAATTATAAGACCCCTATGCTCATATCTATTACTATCACTTGTATAATTCATATTTGTGACATGTTTGACGAAATGCCTATCATGGCTAGTAGGGATCCAGTCAAGTATTTGTTCAATAATTTGCATTGGTATCAATGTATCTATGTTACTTTTCATTTCTGTAAATTCCATGAAGTTTCGGACAGTGACTCGGTCCTAGACCTGGAATTTAGCCTTAAATCTCGTAGTCATTGGCATAGAAATAACAGAAAAAAGGCTAGAGTCACACTCTGACAAGTTCATGGGAGCGACTAGGGTTCTCATTCGCATGGAGGCCTTAGCAAGTGAGCGAATGGAGGTTTAATTCCATGAAATGTTGAGTTCCCTCAAGGTTGGTCACCTGGAAGGGTGGGTTAGCTCCTGGAGGCTTTGTAGGATGTGTAGAAGGTTAGATTGGTTGTATTGTGTCGTTTCCACTTCCTTAACTGTACATGGGGAGTTGAATCAGATCATAGTATCCTCTCGCCACATGTTTACCTCGGTTGTTCGGTTACTTGGGTAGACATGGGAGGAGTGCGTTACAGAGTGGTATCAAAGCATGGTTCACCCCTTGGAATGGATGGGCAGTGTGTTGGTCATGCATTCATGTTGGGTACATATGTGTTCTTATGCTTATGGTCTATGTACTAGTTTCATATGCACGGTGGTCGTCATGGTTGTAGTCGTGTCACCATGTGAAAGTTGATAGTGTCATTGTTGAATGCAATTGTTGTAAATGTATCTTGATTATGCATTGGTTATGCATGTTAATGTTTGTGTGTAATGTGTATGTGTGTGTGTCATACATAGGTTGTTAGGGATGCATTGTGTCTAGTTGGTGTTATGGTTGCGGCATCATGCACGGTAACTGGACAATGGTTGAAATGATGATTATGTGTTGACTTGATTATGTTTATTTGTTTGTGTGTGTGTGTGTTGTGCTAATCTGGCCAATATTTCCGATGAGATATCCTCCCCAAATGGTACTAAGGTATGTTAGTTTGTTTATGATTTGGTTTTTTTGACATACTATGCCTCGCAGGCAGAGATCAAGATGACTAGCAAGATGGTATACTACAAAGATTCTCCCTATGAATCTGATGAGAAGTGTGGTGTTGGGAACTCTTCTGACTTAGAAGACATATTTAGAAGTCTGAAGGAAAAAATAAGGAGTTGCAAAGCAAATAATGATAGAATCATACAGGTATAAGAAAAACAAGCAGAGGTTAATGTAGTAATCCTTCAAAGTTTGTCAGAATTGCAGAGACAGGTACCACTTTGGATCAGCTACGGACAAGAGAATGGGACTAATGGGGCATATGGAAATAGGTCTCATGGTGTTCACAAGTCAGGTAGAGATGGCAGGTTCTTGGACACTCCGGATAAGAGAGGTTATAGACACAAGTAATATTCTAGTTATGATTCTGACAAGCACTATGATTGCATTGTTATCATCCTTACAGGAGGAGTGACTGGGGATATTTTCCTGATGAGTTTAAGAAATCAAAACCACCTACATTTAACGGGGAGTTGAAGAAGCTTGTTACACTAAAAAATTTCACCATGATGTTTTACTGTCTGTATGGGTTCATCATTACTCATACAATACTCCCTTAGAAGTCTACAACGTCAAGTTCCTAAAACCAAGCCTTGAAATTGAGAGAAAAGCTTATAAAAGTCATAAAAACACTTGTACCGCACTTTCTCTTAGTATTACCTGCGGTGCCACATCTGTTTGTTCTAGGACATGCGGAACCCGCCGCACTTTTTCTTCATTAAAGGTGCGGATCCCTGTCAAAGGTAAAATAAAGGTGGAAGTAAAATTTGGAAGCCCAGCTGGTTGAATCTGGAAGCTTCTGGAAGCAATTATCCAGTGGAAAGTTCGCTCCTTTCATGCACATTCATCCCTCCATTAAAGGAGCCTACCCCTTGGTATGTGGAACTTAATCCCTTTGAAAGAGGATTCTATCCCCTCTTATTTGGAGCTGCAACCTCTTCTCTTTTGCTATAAATTGAGGCCATAGTTTAGCCTCAAAGGGGAGTTTGGCTTTGAGATTTTTTGAGGAGAATTGCTGGAGAAACTCAGACTCTCTTAACTTATTATCATATGGGAATGATTACACACTCATGTATATGTTAGTCGAGAGAGTGCAAAGGCTTGTCAAAGTAGAGGAAACGCTTGTTCTGGACCCCAGAAGGACCTGTACGACATCAAGGTGAACACGGTTGTAAGGCTCCTTTTTTCATTAAAGATAATACAAATGGATCATGTTTTCTCAATGAGTTGTTTATTTAAATGGCTTATTTCTTGAATTCCTTGATCATCAAGATAGATTTATTGTTTATGAATTAGTCTATATTATGTAGGTGCTTCTGATTCTTTCATGTCTTTGATTACAGATCCTGAAAGGAGACTTATTCAAAGCGACAGGAAAGAAGACTACGATCAGTGTTGGACTATAGTTAAGTCCTAAATCCTTCATTATAGATAATTCTAGATCAATATAATCTAGAGAAAGTAGTTTACATTTGTCTATTTGTTTCTAGTTATCCGTAGGATACTAGGGAGATCTGTCTTGTCTGTAACAATGATTTATCCATTTAACAAAGCCATAGGATGTAGAGGCTTGGTTACTTAGCATGAATAATTTCTTTGAACTGCATGTGTACACAAAGAATATGAAGGACAAAATAACTATCTTCAGCCTCAAAGGGAAAGCAGATATCTCGTGGGAAGATGTAAAATGGGTCAGATACATCAGGATAGAGGAGTTAAGTTGGCATGAATTCAAAATACACTTCAAAAATAAGTACATGTCAGAAATTTACTACGACAGCAAAGCCAAGGAATTCTATGAGCTTAAAATGGGATCGATGACAGATGAGGAATATACGACCAAGTTCTTGGAGCTTTTTAGGTATTTACCATATCTTAAGGATGAAAAGGCTAAAGTTCATAGATTTTTCATTGGATTTCCATTATCATTTTGATGTCAAATTGAGTATGATGAGCCTCAGTCACTTGAGGAAGTTATTGGGAAACTGAAGCACTGTTATGAGCAGTCAAAGCATAAAAATGAATCTTAGCAGGGATGAAAAGGGAAAGATAAAGGTAAAATTAAATGGCAACCGAAAAGAACAAGGCCTCATAATGCAGAAGAGAAAGAGAATGTTGCACCACATAAGAAGTTCAATGCGACTAGATAGGGACATGGGTCACAACATCAAAATAGAGGTGATGGTATAGGACAGTTGGAGTGTTCTACATGTGGTAAGGAGACTTTTAAAAGGGATTGCCCACAGAATCAGGGTGGTAGGCCTTAGATATATAGTGCACATGAGGCACATACTATTGGGGATGTTGGACAGAGCACTCCTTGTATCTATGCATCATTGGATAATAGGCAGGAGGATCATCATGCCTCTATCCTTGAGATGGAAGGTAAGCTTTGTGATCAAGTTGTTTCTATTTTGATTGACCCTAGATCGAATTATAGTTATGCTAACCCTGACTTGGTAGATAAGTGTGGTTTGAATAAAGAAGTGTATGTAGAATCTTGTTTAGTGCAGTTGGCTAGAGGTACCAAGAAGATATTTCATCATTGGGTAAGAGTTTGTGCATTTGAGTTGAATGGTATGCCTACATTAGCACATCTCAATGTATTCTCGTTGGGGTAATATAGTATGCTTTTGGGTATGGACTGGATATATCTTCATAGGACCAAAGTGTACTGTTATAACAAATCCTTTGAGAGCTTGAATGACAATGGAGAAAAAATAATCTTACAGGGCAAAAATAAAGCAACATCAGTTAGGATGGTGACAACTATGTAGGAAAAACACAGTCGTAGAAAAGGGTGTGTGTTATTTCCAGTGTGCATTTCTACTGATAAAGGTAAGGAGGATGAGGATATAGAGATATTTAACAGGTACCCGATCTTACAACAGTTTCAGGATGTGTTTCCAACGAAGATATCAGAGTTTCTACCTCACAGAGAAGTGGAATTCTCCATTGAGTTGGTACGAGGGGAAACACCAACATCAAAGGCACCGTACAAGATGAGCACTCCAGAGTTAGTAGAGCTGAAGTTGTAGTTGAAGGAAATGATTTACAAAGGATACATTAGGCCAAGTGTATCGCCATGGGACGCACCGGTATTTTTTTTGAAGAAGAAGGATGGTACTCTCACGTTATGCATTAATTACAAGCAGTTGAATAAGGTGACCATCAAGAAAAAGTATTTTTTGTTGAGGATTGATGACTTATTTGATCAGTTGAGAAAGCATCAGTTGTTTTCCAGGCTTATTAAATGTAGTTTCTTTCATATAGAGGTACATTACTTGGGGCATGTGTTCTCCAAGGATGGCATAACAGTGGATCCAGAGAAGCTAAGAGCTATTATGGAGTGGGCAGCTCCTACAAACATGGATGAGGTAAGATCATTCATCGAATATCAGGATATTATAGGAGGTTCATCAGGAACTTCTCCCAAATTGCAGATCATATTACATCACTGCAGAGGAAAGGTAAGAAATTTGAATGGACAGAGGAATGTGCAACAAGTTTTGAATAGTGGAAGCAGTTGTTGACAAATGCTCCAGTGTTAAATATTGCAGATCTAGAAAAATAATGTGTTGCGTGTACAAATGATTTCAAGAGAGGGCTTGGTGGATTTCTTATGAAATAGGGATAGGTAGTATCCTATGAATCACGAAAATTGAATTAGAACAAGCATAACTATCTGGAACATGATCTTGAGTTAACAACAATCATTCATGCAGTGAAGATGTGGAGGAATTATCTTCTTGGTAGGAGGTTTGTATTGATGAGTGATAAAAGTTGGTTGAGATATTTGTTTGACCAACCAAATATGAATTATGGGCAAGCTAGATGGTTGGCCACGATCAGTGAGTTTGAATTTGAGATCAGGTACATCAAGGGAAAAGAGAACAGGGTTGTGGATGCTCTTAGTGGGTGGATACAAGTAAATCACATTGCAGCTATGAGTTCTTATGGGAAAGATCTACATGATTAGATCTTACAGGCAGTTCAGCAGGATGACAGGTATAAAGAGGTTATGCACAATGCAGACTATCATCTCTCAGCAGATGGCTTGATCAGATTCAGAGAAAAGATATATGTGTTAGACAATAGTGAGCTCAAGAAGATTATCTTGAGGGATTTTCATGTGAAATCATATTCAGGTCACCCAGGATACCAAAAGACATTGACAAAAGTAAATAAGTTCTACTATTGTCGAATTTGAAGAAGGACGTGGTAGAGTTTTTGGCTAGATATTTGGACTGTCAGTAGGTAAAGAGAAAGTGTAAGCATTTAGGTGGACTACTACAACTGATTATGATTCCATAATGGAAATGGGAGGTCATTTCCATAGATTTCATTACAGGTTTTTCAAGGACATCTAAACAACATGATTCCATCATGGTTGTGGTGGACAGGTTGACTAAGGTAGCACACTTCATTCTATTGAATAATATGCATTCAACTAGTGATGTGGCACAGGTGTTCATCATAGATGTGATCAGATCGTATGGTCTTTCGAAGAAGATTGTGTCAGACATGGATGCAAAATTCACTTCCAAGTTTTGGACGGAGTTATTTGTAGGTTTAGGTACAAATTTGGCCTTCATTACAACTTATCATCCACAGAAAAATGGACAGACAAAGAGTGTCAACAGGATATTAGAGGACATGTTGAGGATGTATGTGATGCATTAGCAAAGGAGATGGGAGGAGTACCTTCCATTGGTTGAGTTTTCTTACAACAATGGTTACCAAGAGTCACTGAGGATAAGTCTATTTGAGACATTGTATGGGTAGAGTTGTAATACTCCCATTAGTTGGATTGATCCAGTGAACATGGTATTGATTGATCCGGACATCTTAACAGAAATGGAACCGGGAATGCAAATAATCAAGAATCTAAAGGCAACACGGAACATGAAGAAAAGCTATGCAAACTAGAATAGGTTGTTTAAGGAGTTTCAGGTTGGGGAACTGGTGTACTTGCACGTCAAGCCCAAGAAGAGATCCTTGTGGATTGGATTGTGTGCCAAGATGGCACCTTGATTTTATGGACCTTTCAGAGTTCTTGAAAGGATTGGGCCAGTAGCCTATTGACTTGCCCTGCCTCCGACAGTGAAATTCCACGATGTTTTCCATGCATCATTGCTTAATAAGTATGTTAAAGATGTTGATCATGTGATTGACTAGTCTGTATTGTATGTGGATCCAGATGGAGAATTCCAACTTGAACCTCAATGTATATTGCGGAGAAAGGTGTTCATTCTATGGAATAGAGAAACGAGCAAGTTAAAGTGCAGTGGAAGCACTTTGGGCCCAATGAAGCTACGTGGGAGATGGTAGATCAGATGCGGGCTATTTATCTTTCTCTATTCATTGGTTGAGCAAATGTCCTGGATATATGTTTTGGCATATGTTTTGGGTATATGTTTTGATGTGATGTTTTGGTATATGTACATATGTATATGGATGTAAATACTTCCATGAATTGTGTTATAAAGCTCCAATAAGCGTTATGGGTGTCATGTTGTTATTTTTTCATGTTGGTTTGCTTCTCAACAGGTTTATCATTGTAAATATTGCAACAAACTAAGTTATAAGACTCCATGGGAAGTATGTTTTTCTTTCATTAGTCTTGTTGGTTGTAGGTGCCATTGAACACCGAGGACGGTGTTCCCCCAAGGGGGAGGGTTCTATACAAACCCTGGTTAAAAATCCATGTAAAAAAATATAATACCAAGGTCATGGGACATGTATTCCAAGTTGAATGTTGGGAAAAAAACATCCTAGTGCGGGTGTTCATTTCGATTATTATGGCTAAAGAAATTGGAAAAGGAAATGACAAAGGTTTGGAAAGGAAAAATGGCATTTTTGGCAATTTATTTATGAAAATAATGGAAATTAAGAGAGAAGGAGGGTGAAAGGTCACAAGTTGCATGTGAGGAGGAAAATGAAGGAAAATAATGGAAAATGAAGAAAATAGAGGCCTCATTAATAATAAGGCTTTTGAGGATCAGTTCATGGACTTTTCTCAATTCATTTTTGGAGCTCTCTCTCTATTATCTCTCTCACACAATCTTGGACACTTAGAGTTTTCTTGGAGCATTTCAAATTTTGATAAAGAAAGGCAATGAAGGCAAAGAGGAAGAAAATATCAAGCAAGGAAGAGCAGGATCAAGCAACTACAACGGGTTTACTTGCAGGTATCGATTTGCATGTGCGATTTCCTTGCTAGATTTGACATGCATGGATGCATGTGTGTTCTTGGTTCTCTTATTGTCATTGGCATGGATTTTGCCAGGTGTGAGAATGTTCTTCAGCGTTGCCTTTCCATTTCTGGATATCCATGGTGTGATGGGGTTCTCATGTTTTGGTTGATTTAGATTGCCAGATGGATTCAAAACTCAGTGAGGTGGATCTCTGAATGAAAGAAAAAATGGTGTAGTGATCCTTGAACCAAATTTTGAATTGCAGTAAAGCCAATGGCCAAGTAACACCTGAACCAGAATATGGGTTGGGAAAGTCAAGTATTGTGTGCCTCGATGGGCCTAGGAATCCTCGATCGTTGAATGACAAGATATATGGTAAATCCTAGAGGCGGTTTCCCTTGATCAGTCCTAGGAATCCTTGCTAGTGAATGGTGAGATATACGGTAATGCATGGAGGGTGGTGTCTCAATTATAGCCTAGTGATCCCTGGATCAGACTATGGATTGTGGTAAATATTAGAGACTAGGAGACAGGAAAATTCCTCACAGTTTAGGTGGATAAATCTGGTGGCATCCATGCTTGTTTATGGCCTACTGATCATGTGAGGATTGCGGTAAATCTTGGTTATATTGATGAGGGTGAGGTAGTTTAGCCTCGGGAATCCCTAATTGATTATTTTGGTTTTGAGTCCCACATTCATTCTTGGAATATGGCACGAGGGTGATTGGCTGAAAAGAGATTTTTCTCAGCCAATCTATGGCCAGGTGGAATGTAGAATTCCCATACTAGGTTGGTTTTTGCATTCATTAATAAGGGTTCCTTTCCTTGGTATTTTATGTGTAAATTTATTGGTTCATATATGGTATTCATGGATGTTGTATCCTTATTATTTCTATTGTTTATATGTTGGTTATGAGTATCTTTTACGATAGTGAAAATGTATGGTTTTCATCATGTTTTGATCTATAAATGAATGAACAATAAATATATTACCTAATAGATGATAATGCAGGTAATGTGATAAGGCATTATTCCTTCTTAACTATTCTCATATAAGTATAAGATCCCTATGCTCATATATGTAATTATGAAATGTACAATGCATATTTGTGACATGTGTTGAAAAAATGTTTGTCATGGCTAGTAGGGGTCCAGTCAAGTCTTTGTTAAATAATTTGCATTAGTATCATTGTCTCTATGTTAATTTTCATTTATGTAAATTCCATGAAGTTCTAGGTAGTGACTGGGTCCTAGCCTTGGAATTTAGCCTTAAATCTCGTATTTTCTAGCATAACACTGACAGAAAAAGGATACAATCACACTCAAGAAGGCTCATGGGAGTGACTAGGCTCTTGGCCACATGGAGGTCTTGGAAATGGAGTGACTTGGGGCTTACTTCCTTGAAATGTTGATTTCCCTTAGGGGTTGGTCACCTAGAAGGGTGGGTTAGCTCCTTGAGGCTCTGTACAATGTGTAGAAGGTTAGATTGGTTGTGTTGTGTCAGTTCCACTTCCTTAACTGTACATGGGGAGTTGAATAAGATCATAGTAGCCTCTCTGGTTGGTTGGTTACTTAGGTAGATGTAGGAAAAGGGTGCTACAACAATCCCCAAATCTCCAAGCCATATAAAACATTGGGACGAATCTGTGAAAATTTCACACTTGAAATTCTATTGTAGTAACTGATTTAATTCACCTACTTATTTTCCACAATAAGTTATTTACAAAACCCCTCAGTAAACATCAAAATAAATTCTACTGCAATTATCACATAATTTCATAGAGAACAGAACAGTGAAATACAAGCACAAGAATCAATCACATCAACACAGTTGTTTTTGGAAAATAGTCCCCAGAAAAACTCAATGCGGGAAAACTAGTGCAGCAGATGAGGGTTTATTTATTATTCTTCAGCAAAAATCTCTTTACAAGGAATGATTTAAAGAAACACAGAGAAACATATGTGAAAACAGCTGAGATAATTTTCCTCCAATCACTAGAGAAATTCTAACACCCTAGAGACCCTCCAGTCTACTGCATCACCTTTGCGTCCTCTTCTGCGTGAGGACTGCGTCCTCTCTATGCTGCCTATTTGCATTGTCCCTTTGTTGCTCTGTATCCCTCCTCCTTTGTCTCTTACTACTGTTGAAACCATCCTCTTCCTTCAACTCACCCTCTGAAATTGAACTCTACTTCTAGAGATTCGACTTCCCTCCGGTTTCTGAGTATTTTCCTAACTTGTCTCCAAATGACCCTCAAGTATTCATTTATACTTTTCTTGTTGAGATATCAATGACCATGATCAAATCTCTAATCAACGAATAAGATTAACACATAATTGGTCCTCGTCTCTTAGAAGCTTCTCACCCACATTTACATTAATTCACTTTAATTATTTTAATTTCCTAAGTTTTAACTTAGGCTCCATTAAAAATAATTAATTATTTGAATAACTTGTACTCCAGGTGGAATTTCTCCAAACTATTTATGGGTCTTAGATATCTCATGTGTTCTAGCCCCTCCACAAAATTTCAAAGCTAGAGCACATCCGATGCTACCCAAAAAAATCAACACTCCCTCTTAGCGAGGAATGTGCTCTAGCAATACTTCTCACCAGAAGCATTACCCTGATCCACAACATCAGTACTCTACGTTTTTGATGCTCAGCCTACTCCCCCTCATCCACTGCACTGCTACAATTTGTACTGCTACTCATGACACTAACACTGTCACTGCTACATATGTATTGCAACTCCCTCTTAAATATGGCCTTATCCGTTTCTGCTACTTAAATGGATTCTCAATCATCCCCAACTTCTCCCTGAAGTAAACAAACTTTGTTCTTCTTAGAGCCTTAGTGAGGATGTCTGCCACCTGTTCTCCTGTCAGAGAATACTGTAAATGTATTTCACCCCGCTGGACACTGTCTCTGATAAAATGACACCTGATGTCAATGTGCTTCGACTGATCATGAAAAATCGGATTCTTAGCGAGCTTGTTGCAGCTTTGATTATCACATAAAAATTTGGTCACTTCCATCCTTCTCCTGAATAGATTCACAAGAAAATTTATAAGCCATATGGCTTCACATGATGTTGTGTTGGCTACCATATATTCTACTTCATCTGAGCTCAGTGCTACGTACTTATGTTTCCTACTGCACCAGGAGGTCATTCCTGATCCAATGTTGAAACAATACCCAATGGTACTTTTCCGATCTACTGAACTTCTAGCCCAATCTTCGTCAGTCAACCCACTCAGTCTGATGTCATCGCCTCAAGTGTATTTTAATCCATGCTCGATTGTTCCTTGTATATATCTAAGAACATGCTTAGTTGTTTCCCAGTGCGCCCTCTTTGGTTCCACCATGAACTTACTGAGGGTGTTGACTGCGTAACAAATGTATGGCCTGGTGTTGACCAGGTACATCAAGGACCCTATGAGTTGTCTATACAAGGTGGGATCTACTTATTTATCTTCATACACATCAATATTCTTCCATTTGGTAATCATTAGAGTAGCCATGGGTCTACATTCCTGCATCCTAAACCTCTTTAGAATTTCTTTAGCATATCTCCCTTGTCCAAGGAATATTTCACCCTTTTGCTGCCAAACTTCCAACCCCAGAAAATAATGCATTAGTCCCAATTCCTTCATGTTGAATTATGTGGCTAGGTTTTCCTTGTAATCCTTGATGAACCTAGATGAACATTTCAGAAACATTTCATCTACATATAATACAATAATTAGAGGCTCATTCTCTACTGTCAGATAGTCAAGGTTAGGATCTACATCACTCTTAACGAATCCCATATTTTGACAGTAACCATCAATTCAACCATACCATGCTATAGGTGCTTGTTTAAGTCCATATAAAGATTTCTTTAGCCTGCATACATGAGTTTTCTTCTCATGTGTCTCAAAGCCCTCTGGTTGTTCAATGTATACTTCTTCTTCTATCACCCCATTCAAGAAGGCAGTCTTGACATCCATCTGGTGAATCTCCCACCCCATCTGCACTGCAAAGGATCTCACTGATCTAATAGAAGTATACCTGGCTACTAGGACAAAGTTTTCTTTGTATTCTATCCCTTCCTTTTGAGCATAGCACTTAGCTATGAACCTATATTTGTACTTCTCTACGCTGCCATCTGCCGCATATTTGATCTTATAGATCCATCTCGAACCTACAACTAATCTATCCTAAGGTCTAGATACCACTTCCCAAACATCATTGGTCATTATGGAACTGTATTCCTCCACCATAGCATCTACCCATACTTGATGTTGAACTACCTCCTGAAAACTAGAGGGTTATCCAACCTGAGCCACAAAGGCTTGGTATCTATCTGGTTTTCTATGCTTTCTTTTCTCAGCTCTAGGATCTCCAGTGAACTCCTCTGCTTCCCTTAGTATCTGTCGTGATTATTGGCTCATTCTTCCACTGGTAGTGGGTGGATCTACTTGCTCCCTCTTATGAATCTTCCTGAGGTGAGACTTCTAGATTCTTATGCCTTGGAGAAGTGTTGGTGTTGGTTTCGACTAGTCGAAGTGGCTGGACTAATGGATCGTCCTCTGACTGCTTTTCGGAAGGCATTTCTCGAGATTTCCTAAAATCTCTATCCTCCATGAACTTTACATCTCGTCGTACTATTACCTTCTTACTGCCAGGAATGTAGAATCTGTACGCCTTAGCATTCTCACTATATCCCACCCAATATCATTTTTTCCACGGTCTGATCCAACTTATTCCTCTTCTCTTCATGTATATGGAAGTACGCCAAACTCCCAAAGGTCCTGAAATGACTCACTTCTGGCTTCCTGCTAGTGAAGACACTCTGGTGTAATCTTACCTAATGCCTTTCGAGGAATCCTATTCTGAACATACATAGTTGTGTTGCATGATTCTTCCCATATAAATTTGGGCATATCCGGATCATACAACATTTCCCTCGTTGCTTCAACAATAGTTCTATTTTTCCTCTCTGCAACCCCATTCTGCTCCAGATTATATGGAGCGGTCCATTCTCTTTTAATGCCTTCCCTTGCGCATAAATCAATGAAGTCTTTATCAATATACTCTCCACCATTTTTTGAACACAATACTTTTATCCTCTTCCCTGTCAGATTTTCAACTAGAGCCTTATACTATTTGAATTGATCAAAGACCTCATCCTTGGTCTTTAGAAAGTAGATCCAAGTCTTCCTGGAATGGTTATCAATGAAGGTGATGAAATATTCGGCACCACTAAGAGCTTTTGTGGACATTGGTCTGCAAATATTCGAGTGTATTAATCCCAAAACACTCTTTTCCCTATTGTTACTTCTGGAATAAGCCACTTTGGCGTACTTTCCTAGTATGCACCTTCTACAAACATCATGTCATGTGGTGCTTAACTCTGGAACTCCTGTGATGGTTTCTCTGAGAATTATTAGAGCCCCATGATGTAAGTGCCCCATCCTTCTATGCCATAGTTCATTCAAATCTTTCTCACCACTGTTTCCTATCAATGCCATTGAAGATTCTATCTGTAACTTATATAGTTTGTTGCTTCTTACTCCAATTTGGGCCTTCTTCTTCCAAATCAGGTGTTTGACATATAATTTATTTCCAAGTAAGTATACATCATAGCCCTTTTTTTTAAACTGAGATACAGAGAGCAAGTTCATTCCCAATCCAGGCACATGCAGCATGTTGGTGGCCCGAAGCCGATCTCCTGCTTTTGTTTGAAAAACTATAGTCCCTATTCTGACAGGGTTACATTTAGCCTTATTTCCCATGGTGATTTTGAAGTTCATATGTTCTTTTTGGTAGCTCAAGAAACATTCTCGTATTCCTTTCATGTGTGTAGAAGCCCTGCTAACAATATACCAAGCCTCAGAGGAAGCAGATCTTGAGAAGCAAGCGACTTCTTCTTCCAATTTGGAAATCAATACATAAATTTCGTGATCCATTGTTTCTTCCATTCTTTCCTCTTTCCCATAAGAACTATGTGAGCCCCTTATATTTTCTGCTCCAGCAACATCAAGACTACGACTCATTTCAGAATCTCCAACCCTGTTTCCCGATCTCTGCTCTGATACCATGTGAAAATTTCACACTTGAAATTCTACTGCAGTAATTGATTTAATTCTCCTACTTATTTTCCACAGTAATTTGTTTACAAAACCCTTCAGTAAACATCAAAATAAATTCTACTGTAGTTATCACATAAATTCATATAGAAAAGAATAGTGAAATACAAGCACAAGAATCAATCACATCAACACAGTTGTTTTTAGACAATAGTCCCCAAAAAAACCCAATGCGGGAAAACTAGTGTAGCAGATGAGGGTTTATTTATTATTCTCTAGCAAAAATCTCTTTACAATGAATGATACAAAAACACGGAGAAACATTTGTTAAAACACTTGAGATAATTTTCCTCCAATCACTGGAGAAATTCTGACACCCTAGAGACCCTCTAGTCTCTACTACATCACCTATGTGTCCTCTTCTGCGTGAGGACTGTGCCCTCTGCTACGCTACCTCTCTGCGTTGTCCCTTTGCGGTGTCCCTCTTCCTTTGTCTTTGACTGCTGCTGAAACCCTCCTCTTCCCTCATCCAACAACTCGCCCTTTGAAATTGAACTTTGCTTATAGAGATTCCACTTCCCTATGGTTACTGTGTATTTTCTCGGCTCATCTCCAAATGACCCTCAAGTCCTCATTTATACTTTTCCTATTGAGATATCAACGATCGTGATCAAATCTCTAATCAATGGCTAAGATTAAAACAAACTTGATCCTCATCTCTTAGAAGCTTCTCACCCACATTTACATTAATTCATTTTAATTATTTTAATTTCCTAAGTTTTAACTTAGGCTCTAAAAATAATTAATTAATTGAATAACTTGTACTCTGAGTGGAATTTCTCCAAACGATTTGCGAGTCTTTGATATCTCATGTGTTCTGGCCCCTCCACAAAATTTTGGAGCTAGATCACATCCGATGCTACCCAAAAAAAAATCAACAGAATCAAGTTATCCATGAGACTCATCTTGGACGATATGTCCTGGAAGTGATGTCGAAAGCACTATCTCTCGAGAAGGGCTAAGGATCCATATCCTTTATTGATCCTAGGTTGAATCATTGGTCATAGACTGAAGCGAGGACCTGAGAATTTCATCCCCAAGTAAGTATACATGTTGGTGATATTAACCTCATCCCCTCTGAATAAGAAGTGAAGGTTCAGAGTGTTCTTCACCCCAGTTAAGATCATAACCTTGGTTTTACCTAGGTTGACTGTCAATTGTTGAAGATCACAAAATAGAGCTAAGGCATCCAATTGCCTTTGTAATCTTTCTGGGGATGAGGAGAGGAGGACCACATTTTCAACTAAGAGTAGAATAGATATCAAAACTTGGTGAAGAATGTATCCATTGGTGTCTTGGATATGCTCATGTAGAAATGCCTCCAACTCATCAATATAGATGCCAAACAGGGTAGGGGACAATGGATAGCCATGTGTTAACCACAATAGTGCTTCAGATGAAATCAGACATCCCATGAGTCATGCGAAGATGACCAAGGATGAACTCATATAGGTGTATAATAGATGTTAATAGGGCCACAGAGATGCCAATATCTCTAAGTGTCTAGATTAAGGCTTCCCTCAGAACAAATTCAAAATCTCTCCTAAAATCTACGAAACAATAATATACTTTTGAAGAGTGGTGTCGTGCCTCCTCAATCACGATGCAGAGGGTGAATATGTGGTCAATGGTCTAATGAGCTGGTAGAAAACCTGCATATCCCCTAGCTATGAGTTGTCTATGCTCAAGATTGTTGGAGAGACTCCTATTTAGAATAATAACATACAAATTCGGGAATGTGTGGCCCACCATGATCGTTCTGTAGTTATCGGGATTTCAGTTGGACCCTTATTTGTGGATCAGATGGATGATGTGGTGTGACCATGCTGTTGGAAATCCTTCACAGACTACATGGTTGATGAGATCAGCTAAGTAGCTAACCAAATTATAGAAGCCATGCTTAAATAACTATGCTTGGTAGCCTTCCTCATCGGCTTCTTTGTTGTTGTTCATCACCCAAATGGCCTCTCTAATATCTCTGTCTGAGAATAGGTAACAAGAAGAGGATGTGGAGGTAACATGAATTTGGGCCTGCCCATGAATATCATAAATGTTGGAAGTGTGAGAGAACATGAATGTAGGGTCAAGGTCAAATGGAAGAGGGGAGCATCGGGGAAGGAATGTACCCCAAAATTGCTTAGGGGAGTGGGAAAGGAGAGCATAAAGTTCTTGTCTTCTATTAGAGACAAAGAGTCATTTCTTGCGATAGAAGAGACAACCACAAGAGGCTTTAAGGTTAGAGTAGAAGGGTTGAAAGTGGGTGAAATCATATTGAAGTTCTTGATGTAGAGTCTTGCATTCGTCATCGTACCATTTTTTCATGGGGAAAGATCCAATTCTTGGGGAGATGGAAGTGGAACGAGTGGAGTGGGGGAAGGAATGGGGTGCTGCTTCCCAATGGCAGATGAAAGACATGTGTATTTAGTGGAAGCATAATCAAGAAAGGAGAATTGGATCTCTAAGTGTAGCATCTTGCATAGGGTAGAGGAGAAGATGTTAGGGCCGCCTTCATCTAATCGAAAGGTGGTTCAAGGTGGGCCTTAAGGGGAAGGATGGGGTAGAAGGGGAGGGTCAAACTAGAGAGAGAAGGAAATAAGTGTAAGATCGGAAAGGGGGATGGGGGAAATTGAGAGATGGCGAATAAAAGGGAGCAAGTTCTAGCTAACAAGGACATAATCAACTACACTCGCACCCTTGCCATATGGCCGACATGTGAAAAAGCGGGAGTCTGGGAAACATGGGAGACCATTTAAAATCAACAACTCTTGGGATTCACCCAACTGCAGTAGATGCTTACCATAAACTATAATGGGCCCAAAAATATCATCTGACATCCGATGAAGCCCTACTGAATCTCGATCTATCCCCTGGGTACAAAACACATCCTCTGATCGATCGTGGAGAGGGATTTGGAGATTTCTAGTCCAAGAATTCAAGTCACCTAGGAGGATGACTTCCGCATAAATAGAGTATTGGCTGATGTCAGTGTAAAATTCTATAAAGGGGTCCCCATTTGAGCCATTATGGATGGAAAATGGTGAAGAGACTGGGGGGGAAGTAACAAACTAAAATGTAGATATACCTCGGAGGAGAGACTCCAACGCTAATCTGAATCCACATAAACCTGGAAAACTCATCTTTGACTACCAAAGATACCCTGTTCCATAGTGATTCACTAGCTAAACAAACAACTCCACCTGATCCTATGACCCCTCTTGAGCTCCTCATCTCCTACTTGCAAACTGAGATCCAATGGTAACTTGCAATATCTGGGAGAGGTCGAACATGGCTCGCATGAGTCTTAGTCATAAAGAGGATGTCTGTTGATCGAGAGCGTCATGCAAGAGTCCCGACGATGACCAAAAAGACCCATTGCCATTCCAATAGCAGATAGAAATCCTTGTACCTTGTCGTCTCCCTGAGCGGGATTGTCATTTGGAACCTACAGTTCAGGGTTCCCACCCATGTTGACTTATCCTTCCTTGTCACAAAGCACACGTCAGTGTCACCCTAATACATGAAGATGGTGACTCCTTTAGGTTCAAGGGAACAAAATGACGGCATAATCAATCTCCAAAAGCCAACCCTGATGCTATGGATGATAATAAATTTATAGGAGATGTGAGGTAGTTTAGGATTTACCATAATGGGCTTGAGATCTACATATGATGGGAGGATGAGCTCAAGGGATAAGAGGTGAAGTACCCAAGGTAGTAACATATAGGATTTGAGCTTCTTATCCATGATAAATGGTTAAAACAACCCCTAGAAGCTTCTGGAAGAGGAAGCTTCATAAATATTTTTAATTTTCCTGAATATCTAGAATCAATGCTCCTATAGAAGGGAGAAACCAACTTTGATCAACACTGGTACATAAATGAGCAAACAACGTTGAACACACATGGCCAAAGGGACATGGTGCATTGAGGCTAAAAACATTGATTTTGAGCAGTTAATCCCATAAATTCTATTTTTTGGAAAGTTTATGCTTAGGTATTTGTGAAGGGATGATGACAACATGTTCACGGATGTTGATTGATCTGGTTTGTAGGCCTATTGACCAAATGTGAAAAATGGCTTATAACACACTAAGCCTAAACTTTATATATGCTTGGATATCTTTTGACAAGTGGCACTCCGACAATTCTTCTCCCACCATTTGGGAGTTCACAACTAGCCTACCCAGACCAAACACGGAAACAAATAAATGAGAATGAATGAGAATGAAAAATGGATTTCTCGCTAAGCCTAAAATCTATATAAGCATGCACACCTTTTGACAAGTGGCAATCCAAGAACTCTTCTCCTGCTATTTGGGAGCTCATCCACCTATTTAGGAACTTAGGATAAGACTTAGGGTTTAAGAATATGTTATTTTATTCCTTGGGTTAATCCCCCTTGACTTCCCCTTTACTTAAGCCCTTAGCTCCTCTTTTCCACTCATGGCGTCCTAACCTCACATACTTTCTTGTTTGACTTGGTTTGCACTAGTGATGTATTTTATTAATAAATGAGCGTGATTACTAATTTACATTGTGAAGTTCATCAACCTTTTCACATTCAGGCTCTTCGACCTAATATCACAGTGCACTTAAGCCCAAAACATATATACATATGCACTTCGACCCAAAAACCATATTGGCTCACAACCATAAAATATAAGAACATTACAACCCATAGGCATTATAGTTACCTTAATAAGGCCCAAAACATCTAATAAATAACCATGATTTATGACATGCCTATTTTGTGAAGGGAAAGTAGATCAACAAATGGTAGTTGATATCATTAATTACTTTGCACATAACATATCTACTTAAAAATTATAATTTTATTTGAAGTTTCTAATCATAAAAACAATCTAAAGGCTTTGAAATTAATAGGCTTCCACCAATGTATACTCCCCTCCATTCTTCCTCGTAAAACATTACCTTAGAACCTATATGAATAACATACCTATTTGAAGCACTGATTTGGAACCAGATTATATTATTTTACTCATCTATCAACCTTAAAACACTTCGATGAAAACTTTGTACATAAAAGTTCTCATCTACAATGTCCTCCTCTTGTACATAATACAACTTGAGTGGGCCTAATGGTTAAGAGCATGTGTTTCCTCCTAAGAGGTCACACAGAGAGTATGTATGCCTTCATAGACATAAAAATCAGTGTCGCATTTGAAGCGAAAACTAGATTTTCAAATTAACTAGATCACCATGTTTCATACTCTCAAGTTTCAGTAAACTCTACTTTTAATATTGAGTTGTATATTTGGGTTTATAATGCATTTAATACCAACTACATCCATTTATGATTATAAATTTAATTTTTAAATTCCTTTTTAAAATTATCATAGTTTTGAATGTTTTAGGAATTTCATTTTTTAAGTTATTCAAAAGAAGAAGAAGAAGGAAATGGGGAAGTTTTTGGGCCTTCAAGAGTTTACTATTGGAGATAAAGAAATAAATTAATTGAAAGTAAAAAATAAATAAAAGAGGGAGATATGTACTTTCTTCACTACTTAATTTGGAATTGAGAGAAAATAATATTATTGATATTATATTATGGGGGAGATGTTGTCACTTATCGTTACATTTACAAATAATAAAACAATACTTTTCATTAACAAATTTATTGTTTCTCTACAATCCAGTATGGGGGAGATGTTGTCATGTAACATTACATTTACAAATAATAAAATAATACTTACACTAGAAATTGCACCACATGTTGCAAAGGAAACACCGTAAGGTTGTGGTATAGGAAAGAATAACATATAAGAAAGAAGAGGTTGTAGGAACTTTCTTGGCTCAACTGATCCTCCAGAATAAGGGGTGGAGAATTATGTTTACTGGACCTCAAATCAAAATATCCATATTGGGTAATTGATGTGGAACAACTTCTTTGTTATTAATTACATGTAAGATGTGTTTTTTCATAATGGATGAGACATTTTGGCCAAAGTACTCAAGACCTCTATATGACGAAATATGCATGTTTATTTTTTTCTGCATGAAGGATGCACTTGGTTTTTATGACCAAGCTGGGCAGACTTCACCCTTCCACAAAATTATTTTCTTCTATCACATTCTCAATGTTGAATTCCTATGATACTACTCCTAGAACTTTGACTTTGCTCTACATCTAGAATTATTTAATGGAATAAAAAACTATCACTATGACATGTTGTACTTCATAAGAGACTATTAAGAAGCTTAAGTATGGTAAATCCACCTTCACCTGTCATTTGAACATGGAGCATAGAGTTATCTTAATCGTCAATTTTATGGATAAGAGACATTTGGGCCCTTTTTAACCGTTGGGGATGATTATTAATCTCAGTTTAGATAATTTATATTAATAAATTATCTACAATCACATTTCCATAATTCTTCTTTGAACGACCAATATTCTACTTCTTTGTAAATTTTCACCTCAGTCAGAATAAAAAACATCATGAAGACCCAAAAGTAAGAAGAAAAAATCAGCTCATAATCAGGGAATCTAACCACTTCTTTAAGGATCATAATTCAAGACTTTAGTGCCTTTTAAAGATCATTTATTTTCCCATCAGATAAAAAGCAACCATCAAATTTTGTAGTGACAAGAATGGGAACAAATTTTAAATGCAATAACTCCCTTCCCTAGTGATAGTACATTTTTTTTAAAATGAAATTATTTTCCTGATCTTTTAAATAATATATTCCTCCCTTTAGAGATACTTTTTTTTTAACTGATTGCAATAGGTAAGTGTCTTTTGTCTAGTATTTTCTGAGTCATTGAATTTAAGGGCAGAGGTAAAGAGACTACTAGACAAAAAAGAGCAGAGTGATTGAATGTCAAATGAAAATAACATTGAGGAATCTCTCCTAATTTTCTCATGTGGGCCTTCTTCAATTGATGAGGTAGTAGGAACTTTCTCCTCCAGAATAAGCGGTGGAGAATTATGTTTAGTGAACTACTACTCATGTAACTTTGACTCCTCCTTACAATTGGAATGTTTCTCTTCCCATAACTCTATCTCGGGTTATAATTCTAGCTTTCTCTTCATTATGAATAAATTCTCTCTATATCACTATTGGTTGTCTCTTTTTGAGCGCATGCTTGAATCAGTGAGATAATGTAGCTCATCTGGATTCCAAAATCCTTGAGTAACCCAATTTTTGAAGAGTCCTCTTCTATTTTTAATTCTGCTATTTGGTCCTCTATAGCCTTGTCAACATCGTTTCCTTCTAAAGAATCATACATTCTTGATAAGTATCCATTAACCTGCTTTTCTTCTTCCATGTACTTCATATCTAAATGAATGGAACATGAGATAAGCTTCGTGACATTTTCCAAATTCCAAGATTTTTCATTGCACTTCTCATCTGTATCAGGGAAAACAGATTCCTTACATTCAACATTATGCCTTTTTAGGGCTTGTTGTAAGGTTGGAAGCTTCTCTTCACCATGTCTCATTTCTTATGTATCCTTGACTTTGATACAAACAATTGTTACTCACTCCTTTAAAGGCAAATTTAGTGTTATTTAAGAAATATCACTATTGTCTATCTCTTTTTGAGCGCATGCTTGAATCAGTGAAATAATGTAGCTCATCTGGATTCCAAAATCCTTGAGTAACCCAATTTCTGAAGAGTCCTCTTCTGTTTTTAATTCTGCTATTTGGTCCTCCATAGCCTTGTCAACGTCGTTTCCTTCTAAAGAATCATACATTCTTGATAAGTATCTATTGTGTTGCTTTTCTTCTTCCATATACTTCAGATCTAAATGAACAGAACATGAGATAAGCTTCGTGACATTTTCCAAATTCCAAGATTTTTCATTGCACTTCTCATGTGTATCAAGGAAAATGAATTCCATACATTCAAGGTTATTACTTTTTAGGGCTTGTTGTAAGGTTGGAAGCTTCTTTTCACCATGTCTTATTTCTTCTGTATCCTTGACTTTGATACAAACAATTGTTGCCAACACCTTTAAAGGTAAATTTAGTGTTATTTAATAAATGAGAATTATGAACATTTATCATTATTGCTCAAGATAAATCATGTCCTCTGAAATAATTTGGAAATTTAAAAAGATCAAATATTTAAAAAAAATCATTATTAATTTAATTTTTTATATATTAAGAAATAATACTCATGAATCATAAAACAGTTGTAACATAAATAATATATAACAAAAAAAACCATGTATTTTTTGAATAATAACATAGTTTTAACAAAAATAATACAAAACAAGAAAAACTATGTATATTTCGATGTATGAAAATTTAGATACATTTTATTAAGTAAAATTTTAAAAGAATAATTTGGTTATAAACATTTAAAAATAATTTTATTAAATAATTAGTTTAGATCCAGAGTTAAGATTGATTTAGGCCATCTTAGTCCCCCCTATAAAAAAACTACATTCCACATGAATACCATGGGTTAATACCATGGGCTGTATTTATAGTTTATCATTATTTTATTTTATTATTTTTATTTATTTTATTGTATTTTTACATAGTTAAAATGTTCATTACATTATGTCAATTTTTTTATTTAATTTACTTTTATTTTTAATTTTGTGTAATTTGACATAGTCAAAATGTTAAACATGACATTACAACCTTTCTATCATACTTTGTTGGAGAGCATAGTAGCACAAAAATGTAATATTTAATTATATAAATAGTTATTTTCCTTTTTTTTATATTGTTTTTTATCCATGTAATATAAACTAATTGGTTTTGTGGAGTTTAATTTTATGATATAAATTTTATTATAAATAAAAAATTTATAATACAGAACAAGAAAAACTATGTATATTTGGATGTATGAAAATTTAGATACATTTTATTAAGTAAAATTTTAAAAGAATAATGGTTATAAACATTTGAATTTTTATTTATTAAATAATTAGTTTAGATATTGATTTTGGCCATCTTAGTTTCCCCCTAAAGAAACTACATTCCACATGAATACCATGGGTCAATACCATGGGCTGTATTTATAGTTTATCATTATTTTATTTTTATTTTTTATTGTATTTAAACCTAAATTCAATCTAACTTATTAAAAATAAAAAACTAACATTATAAAAAACATATATAAAAATATTTACTTGATCTAATGGCCTAAAACATTTCAATCATCTAACATTTGATCCAATGGCTCAAACATGGACACAGTGCCAGCTAGGGGAGTTGTTTTCAAATGGCATAACTAGCAATTGCACCATATGTTGCA